>LJIJ01003390.1:0-19330 GCA_001718145.1 Orchesella cincta | reverse complement strand
TAGTCGACAAGATTCACAATTCCCTCGCTTTATTATATTTCTTAGTTTAAAGAATAACGTAAAATTTGTGCTTACAGATTTATGAGCAAATTACAAACTTGCTTCAAAATATGTATCCCAAATATGTAAATTTACAGAAAATAGTTTCTCAACTGATATTTCTAATGTAAAGTATAAATGCACCAGGCGATCGGACTTTCATTTTAAAACAATCAGGCAAAGCTTACAGTTTGCCCAAACAACTGATTCTCATTTAAAACATTTAGCAAACCACGAATATAAACATACAGTAAAACTTGCGCTATACGGCACCCCCAAGGGAGGTGAAAAAATGGTCCATATAGGCAGGCTCCTTATAAAGCCCCCTTTTACATGCGACAGGCGGTTCACTAAAATTTTAAGGACTTGCATGAGCAAGTGGTCACTATAAGGGCGGGGGTGGCCGGCTTATAGGGCAAGATTGACGTATTACATAAATTAGCTAATTACGTCGACCGAAAGATTCACCAATGCCTTCGCTTTTTATTATATTTTCTTATTAAAGAATAACAAATTTTCCTTACAAATTTATGAGCAAATTACAAACTTGTTCTAAAATGATATCCAAATAATTAAAGAACTGGCTTTAGTATAATTCCCAAAAGTCCAATTGGAAAAGAGAGGCAATGTCTACAGGACAGAAGCCACTTCTATCAAGCTTTGACCGCACTCGGGTACACCAAAGCCGCTGAAAATTTTTCGAAGTGGAGTCGAGCCTTATACAACCGGTAACAAGATATAAACAATGATCGAAAGTGTAGTGTGCCAACTAACGCGTTTTGGAATGGCAACAACATCAGGAAGGATCTGACGTATTCCAAACAATTGAAAGGATATTATGCTCATGCCAACAAATGCCAGTCCAGGATTGTATACGAACAAGGCAGTCTGCACCACAGTTTTTACAACTGTTAGTGTCAATATGTTATCACCTGGATTGAATATCATTTTTTTGGGGGACAAATATTCAAGTTTTTTCGGTTAAATATACAAATAAAATCTATTCCTGTCTCTAGCTCTCTATACAAATAAATATATATCATCATCTGAAATATACACATCCTACGATCATTGCCGATGACATAAAAAAGGCCGTGAGTGAGCGTCTAAATAATTGATTGGTGTTTGAAGGCGCCAACTGAATTATAATGTGAGATATGGGATCAATTTCCGCAAAAAACGGAAGTACAAAGCCCAAAAGAGGAAAGAATGTTAGACCTGCTGCAAAAATGTATATGGTGATGGCTCCTTTATCGCATACAACTGAATTAATCCAATTTTTGTTTTTACTAAAATCGTGAAGTGTGTTTAAAATAAACACTAATTCTTTGGCATGGTTATCAAGCGTCCAGATCGCAAACAGAGCTTGTAAAAGCAGTGCCAATGAGCAGATGTAAATGAGCAAGGCTTCTATTTCTATTTTCCATTTTTCTGAATCACCACTCAGACGATTGATTTGGAGCAGGAGGATGTAAGAAACTCTTAACGTAAGACCTACGACGAATAACTCGAAAACGCGGTACAAAGAAATGCTGGTGTAGGGAAACAGTAAAACACCTAGAAATTACGGCAGGACTTTGAAATAAAAACTTTCTAGTTTGTGAACAAAATTTTATTGGCAACGACATCATTCTTTCAGAGTAGAGAAACACGCGGAAATATTTGCTGTCCATAAGGGAGACTCCATTTTGAAAAGAATAATCGTGCGTCCGATTGAGACGATCGTGTGTGGTAAAATTTGGGAATGTGTCTTGCGAAAACTGAAAACATTAAAATTACGTTTGGTAGTCAAATATTTTTTGCAAAGTACGGTATTCAAACTATCTAGGTAAAATTATAGACCAATATTCGGTATGTTTGTTTTAAGTAATTTTACACTTAAGTAACTAAAATAATAAAGCTCAAATTAAATCTATTTTAGTGGAGAGGTAGATTCAGGCTTATTCAGGCTGAAATTATGCAAGCTGTTCCATGCTGAATTTCTTCCATTAACGTAGAGCAAATTATGTCAATTTTATTCAAATTTTTCCGGTTAATGCTTTATCATGTCCATTATAAGCAATTTGTAAAAAACAGTCTGCCCGGTTTTTCGGAAATTTTGCAAACAGTTACGCGATATACTATTCAATGCCAATTATGTTTTTAAAATGACTTCACATACTCATTTAATTAGTTAGGAGGCAATTTGGGTAAAGTTAACTTTATGCAAGGTCCAAAAAGTTAACTGAAACTAGGAATCAGTCCGTCATTTTGCCTATTGAAATAAATGTTCATTTGTGGACATATTATTTAATGGTTTCTACTTTTCGGCAGCTAAAATGTGTGTTAAAGTAAATTCAAGATTTTGTAACATTGATATTGAGTGATTATTAGTAACCCATCAGGTTGCTTTCAAATTACGCAGTTTTTCGTGATATTGAATAGACTATTTAAATACTAACTGGTTTTTTAAAAACTTATTTATAAACATTCTTATTATTATGTTTAAAAATCCTAGTGGGTTTTAGAATCTAAGGAGTTCCATTCATGTCCAATTCTTTCATTGAAAATCGATAGGGGACTTGTTATAAAGCTGCTGGAATCGTATGCGAACAATTTAATTCGCACACATCCGCCCTTCTTTCAAAAGGACCTGCCAGCAGCAAACTGCATAATTGACAGAGTAAATTCATTTCTGTGATTTCCAAGTCAATTAAAATCACCTTAACTTGGGACGTAACTATGACGTCGTTTACGTAAACCTGAGTTACACTTTCAACTCAAGCAATTTAATCAGCAAAAATGTTTTTGCTGGGGGATCATGAAACATTGACTCCATTGGTTGATCAAATGATCTGGTTTTGTTCCATATCCTGAGCATCGCTTTGAATTTGTAACCTTTCTGTCTACTGCGAAACAATTAAAAATGTAGTAGATCCAATTTTGGCAAAACATTTATGCACATTTCCGAAAATCGAGAAATATAAATTTTGTACAAATTTATACCATTTTGATTAAAAAGCGATACGGATTTTGTAATATTTTTGAAGGAGAATTGGTGCAATAATACGCAATCGCCTATAAATGACCATTCGGTATATAAATGCTGGTAAAGCTTAGACGTGGTAATATTCGATTTCCAGATAAATATTATGCAAATTTTTAACGCTACTTGCATTTTTGAAGAAAAATTGTTACAAAAAAAATGAATTTATTACACCCAGCAAAATTTTAATTCCCATTTTTATTTAACCCAATTGAAAATCGTTTATAGAAAAATTTGTTTTTGTTTCGCCAATGCTTACTTAATTTTACCTGTATTTAAAGAGGATCATCAATTAGGTTCACTAAAGACTGTCATCACAATCAACATCAAATGCACAATACACATCAAAAGCAATTGCCAGTTCAAAATCAATTCAAACCTTAATTAAGCGTCATTAGCGGGCAGGTTTATTTACTAACTCTCAAAAAGTAGAGCAGGACAAAAATAAGCCTTTCAATTTACTGAGCATTTTTACTTTACTAATTAAGAAGTAAATTGGTAACTTGATCCAAAATAATACTCCATATAATTAACGAAGCATCCTTTCTGTAACTTCCAAATAATCCAAGTGGAAAGGAAAGACAATGCCTACATGAAAGTAACCTCTTCCTATCAAGTCGAGAAGATATCCGTTTCCTCCATGAAGTTTGAAAGTCTTCAGAAATTAAGTCCAAATTTTCAGCCACATGCAGACATAAGGTTATTCCGCACGACGTCCCAAATAAAATAATTCCATTTGGTATTGCCAACACGATAGAAAAAATTTGCCGGATTGCAAAAAACATTGTGAGTACAACAACGTTCATTACTACAAACAAAACAACAGGATTGAACATTGAAAGCGCGTCTTTTGTCAAGCACCGCAGTACAGTTAGCTCTCGATGAATCATTAGTTTCCTGCGGAATGCAGTCCTTCTACTGTTTCCAGCAAATGTTCCAAACGATATTCCCATATCAAACTCGATTACAACTACCACGTATATAATCAACATTTGTAAACCGATTAAAACTCCAACTAATGTCACCGACCATGCCAAAGACGCCGCAATTGCAGACGTGATTAACCTGGGGGTTGTGGATGGCATCAAGTCTTTCACAATGTGGGTGTAAGGGTCAATACTGGCAGCAAAAGGAGTAAGCCCAACTAATAATGGAACTGCCACCGAAACCCCAACCATCATAACTGAAATTATTAACAGTAAAATATCCATTTGGTTGCTATAGATTTTCTTCTGAAAGGAATATCTGCTTTTGAAGAGAAATGCGTTGAAAATTGTGGTCAACTCTTTACCATGCTTTTTTAAAGTCCATATTATGAACAATTCGAATATGATTACGCTTAAGAAAATAATATAAACCATTAAGGCTTCCACGTCAAATTCAAACTTCTTAAAAAGATAACCTGGTGAAATAAACTGAAGAAGGATAACATATATGACTCGGAACCCGATTCCCAAAAGTATGTATGGATAAATGGGAAACAAAATCGTTGATATGCTCCATTTTGTATTACGCCCAAGAGTTGGAGGAAGATATTCAAAGAACCGTGTGCTTTTATTGTATTTCACTGGCAAAGAAATGAGTTTCTCGAGTAGAAGAAAGGCGTGGATAACCGCATCCCACGTTGGTGAGCTCGACATTCTGGCGGGGTCGGAATAGCAACTAAGTCAAATTGCTAAAAAAGCTCTCCGTAAAACGTTTCGCTGGGAGGTTTAATCTGGACAATTTTAAGTAGTTAATCATCGCTTTGACAGTGTAATCGACAAAATAACTCAACTTACTGTTAATTACCTAGTGGTTTCAAATTCTCCGGGTAATTTTTTACAAAATGTTTTTCGAAACAAACGTAAATTGGTGGTGCTCGCAAATTATATTAAATAAAATTTTATTATAATACCTGAGCTCGACTTCAATTTAGGAAAAATTGGAATTGAACATGCCACAAAAGCCATTATTACGAATTTATGACAATAGAAGACGTTTACAACCCAGCAGTCACAAAAACATTGCCAGTTTCAAGACTGCTTCTAACTTGCTCAAAATTTAAGAACAAATTATGTTATAATTGAGCGTGAAATTGTTTTACACTTAAATGTCTGAAATGTAATCAGCAAAAACTTTTGAATTTAAAGTTGATGGAAATGCGTCTTGCCTACTTTTACGCAATATCAGTAATTTAACTTAAACATGTGTAATTTAAGTATGACTTTTTAATTTTTGTGCTTCGGTTTTTCATTTTTCTTTGGTTCTTTACAGATTTGGCTTGTCTTACCGTTTTAAACCGAGAATCGATATACATTCGGACGCTACCTAATTTCATACTTATAAATAGAAATTTCCGCTTCCAAATGCAAAATACCCATGCAAAAACTCACTTTCGATTCTCAGCAACGAATATTGATGTATCTGTATACATAGCGTCCTTAACATTATTTATGTCTCATTAAAATGTTAAAATTGTCTAAAAATATGTGAATAGCACAGATAACTTCAGATGCTAAAATCAATTAATTTTAAATGATTTCACATACATGTTGCTTTATATCTAATTTTAACAGAACTTATATTTATTAACTTATTTATGTTTGCAGCAGTGAACAAATTGCAGGTTTTTAATTAAACTATCTATTTGTTTTCAAATATTTGAATTTAACTACATGTAATACAGTTGTACCGAAAACCATTAGCACGGCATTTATATAGAATAATAATAGATAGCATGCCTACATGTTTGACCACTTTTTTCTTTTCTAAAAGTTTTTTCTAAAAGTTTCTAAAAGTTTTCTAAAAGATTTTTCTAAAAGTTTGTTTTCAGTAAGAACTTAACAACACGTCGATAAATTGACAATCGCTAATGATTGCCTTGATTTTTATTAACACTTAAACTGGGGTCGATGGTTTCCATTCAATTTCTCATTTTGCATTGCAAACTTAATACAATGTTAGTTAATTGGTACAATAATAGTAGCACCATAAAACAATTTAGCCACTCCATACAAAAAATAGACTTTCCCCATACGAGAGTCCATCACTTCTTAAATAAAAAAACTAAGGATTTGTTTTCCCATACCATAGCATAATTTTACACTGGTTTAAAAAGCTCAAAATCTAAATAGTTTTGCGAAAAATTGGATTATATCATAAAAATAAATTAATTCACTGAATTCTCAATGCAAATTTGGCGTTTGGGACATGATCTGTGCTTCCTTATTTTCAGACTAAGCCTATTGGTTCATATACATAACGGTATTAGGTTTTGTTGATGGATTGATTTATATTGATTGATTTTTCTGCAAAATAAAAACTAATTAGAAATTTATCGTGTTGAAAATTTATTTTAGTAAGCTAACTTTTTGAAGTACAAATGTTACTTTCTAATGATTGCCGGAATTGCTTGAACCCGAACATTGATATGATTAATTTAATGCACATTGAAACAATTGTTAGGTAATAAATTCACTATCTGCCACAGACTTTAATTGGATTAAAAATATGACTTTTCTAAACTTTGCTTCAAAAGTGTGCTAAACTTTTCTGCACTAAGAGTTTTAAGGAATTTGTCACAAAGAAGCAAAGATATGGTGTGATTTTGACGTAAAACTTTAAGATAGTCCATATCAAACTGATACTTTGTTGTCACATTTGCTCTAAACCCTCTTCGAACGTGGATGTCGGAAATTCAGAAGTAGATTGGCAACTTGCTCAAACATTTGGTACCAAATTTGAAGCATGGTATCCTCCTATAACTTCCAAACGGCCCAAGTGGAAAAGCCAAACAGTTTCTACATGATTTGAGCATTTTTCGCTGCAGTTTAGAAAACAATCGAGTTATCCAAATCTGCTGAAAGTTTTGTGATGCAACATCTAGTTTGGCTGCAACAGGCACCAGACTTACAATCATACACGTTACAGCTAAGCAAACCATGGTAGTCAGAATCGACAGGACTAACGGGAAAACTCTAGAAATTTCGAAGAACGTTAATACAATCACAAGAGTCATCCCTACAAAAAGCAGACCCGGGTTGAAAACATATAGGTTAAATAAATGTTATAAAACATTTATTTACTTACTAAAATCTACTTCTTTGACCCATGATTTAGTCACCAACATATTTTTTAGTATTCCAGCAACATAAAAGCATATCGCTTTGAACTTCCGGCATACACTCGTCACTAGATTTTTCTCAATGCAAAATACAAAAACCGAGATCCCAATACAGTTAGACAGAATTACCATAATTCCCAGCAACTTTGACACATCTATAGTGTCGGGGCCTTCTCTAACAAAATCTTCGTGCAGTTTCTTCACCAACATTTTATGCCATATTGACCACTCATCCCATTTGTAATGGAGCCCGATGCACAAGTCGAAGTAGGTTACCTTTATCCAATACTGATTTTCTGTTCTCGTATTCCAGTTGAATTGTTGCTGGTTATATTTTTGATCCACCTCAAACCAATTTGAGGACATATTGACTCATCTTCCAACGTCTTAATAACCAATCTTCTGTAATACACAGATAACGAGGTCATATGTGACACGCCCAGCTTCTTATTCTCTTTTACCATACGCCCTATGAAAAGCGTTAACGGGCTCCTTAAGCATGAAAAACGCATGCTGCGCAGATACATTGTATGACTTAAATTCCAAATCGTATAGTACTTCAGGGGATTTAGTAACCCTGTGTAATTCATAAAGAATTTTATAGCCGCCATCAACAAATTCTTTTATCGTTTTAATATATCCTTCCGGTGGAACATTAACAGTAATAATGCTGGTTAGTCCGTTTCCGTAAAGTTGGCCAAATAAAAACACAATTGACATAATACAATAACGTCACGGGGCTTCATTGTAGATCCATGTCCAATGTGGTTTGTCAAATCTAAAAACAGCAGCTCTTTACTTCGAATTTTGGAGTTTAAAGCCGCACATGCAATAATGGTTAAGGTAATTATCCAAATATCGAGTGGAAAGGGTTCGTGCCAAATCGAAAATGTAAATGTATTTGAGTTTTGAACTTTTGTTCTGCTCCAGTATAAAATTGTGTTTGAATCAAATGCATTAAACTGCATTTGTCCCACTTGGTACAGTGATACTCGACTTCTGCTGGCGCTGGCAGCAACCATTTCAATACCACTGTATGTTTATGACCTTAACTAACTCATTATTGGCTGTCGTGTCTTGAAGTAAAAATAGTGTCAAATTATGGGTTGCTTCAAGAACCATAAAAGTCATTATGTCAGTTCGGCAAAGAAGTGCATTTGTACTTTTGAATTTAGACATCCAGCATGCATGTTTTTGGTGCGTACATTAATGAAAAGGAAAGCATCCTCAGCAATTGCTGGTACAAGCTTTTCATTTCCATTCCAGAAGTCCTCCATGAACGGAGGTTAATCATGTTGATAGAATTTAACTTCAAAATTCCGTAAGACGAATAGGAGCTGATGAGCAATAACCAGAGCAGATTACTGTAACCATAGTTTCATTTCGTTGACGGTCAAAATTAGGGGGCATTGTGAGAATAAGTTTCAAAGCGGGAAATATATATAAATGTGGTCCCATTTGGCTAAAATAAGATTTATGGGTGGAATTCGTGAGTAGGAGAAGTTACGACGTGTTTCCCACACGTAGACAATCATTGTTCTGGAAGGTACCAGTACATCGCTTATTTCAAATATGGCGTGTTCCAAACTACCTAATTCAAACCATCCGCAACGACTGATGACTATGTTGAAAGTGTTTGAATATTTATAGTGCTCACGTCTAAATCCACTGCTGCTATGGTCGTGCTGTATGGAAATGAACCTGGCAATAGAGATGCACTGGGAGCCAAAGTTTCCTTGTTAATTAGGTTGGATTTATAAAAATAAATAACGTAATTCTCCCAGTTTGCATTCAAATGTGGGAATAATTCAGATACGCAGTTATTACGAGAGTGCGAGTTATACACAGAGTATGTAAAGAAAACCATCGACATAAATAAAAATTTCATTATGTCCAAGTTTGGTAGCTAGGTATTATGAAAAAACTTGCTATTTGCACAATTATTGGTTACAACTATAGTTTATAACTTTACAAAATTTTGGAAGAAAGAGTTTGGATGATTTATTTTATTCACTTGGATTGGAGTCCTTTGCTTCTTTATATTTCGGTCCTGTTAGTCACAAAAATGCACACGGAATTTCAAGACTCATACCGCACAGACACTGGACTTCCCATTACCAAAAGAAAATTGTTTTTTAAAAATCTGATAACTGTCTGGTATATTACTGATGTGCTGATGGAATCCTCTCAAACCAATTATTTATTGTAATATGCTGTTATAGAGAAGAATTGCCCATTTTCTCCTTGTGTCACGTTTTCTATTACCGCCGCTAAAAACCTTTTCATGACCGATGTCTCCGATGTTGAGAACGGTTTCCAGACTCAAGAAGGACATTACTAATTGGGTCTGTCGCTGTCATTTCCTGTTAGGCTGTTAGATTTAAATGCTCAATTTTGTTATCCAGTTAAACCAGTTGAATTGTTGTGAATTGTATCTTTGATCCACCTCAAACCAATCCACTTTGCAACGTTTAAATCAATGATTTTCTGTAATACACGGAAAATGAGGTCATATGTGCCACGCTCAGTTTCTTATTCTCCTTTACCAAACGCCATACAGTACTATTGATAAGGAAATCAGTCAAAATAAAGAAGGCTTACTTTGCAGATACATTAAATGACCCTTCCAATGTTTGCTGGACATCTGGAATTCATGCAGTTGGGAAATGGAGCTACTATGTTCATGAAATCGTTAGGAAAACGTAAGAAAACAACATAACCTACTATCCATTTATTTTAATTCCCGATGTGAACATTTTATTTATATTTTTGTGTAACTTGGAAAACCCAATTTATTTCGTAGATCTCAATCGCAAACAAATAAAATTCTGCTGTTCACATCGTAAATAGTATTGAGCAAATTGCTGTAATCGCAAGCGCAATCTTAAAATAAGTTCTCGGGACGAAATTTGGCATTTTGGCTGATCCTGTTACAAACTATTGTGGAAGGAAACTGAAACTCTGGTCATTTGTAATCACTTGCCAGCTGGGTGCTTTGGTTGAAACCACTACATCATTCCTGTTGCTGGGGTGTTTTTGTCTTGCAAAAGTATGTGAAAATCATGTTTTTTCAAGCTTTTCTCGTCACGGTTCAAAATACGGTCAGCACTTTCTCAAGCTGTGGCCCCCCTAAAGTGTGCCTGATTTATCAGCAACTCCGAATTTTAGCGACGTTATACAATAACACGTTTGGTTTCCTGTATATTCCCAACATCACGTCCACATTTGGAATCATGGTTGTTCAGGCAGTTTTCATATCGGTTAAACTAGCTCATTTGAATAACGCCAGGGTTAAGTTTTTAGGCGGAACCGGTTTTGGATTTTTGATTCGTTGTCAAATTATTTACCGTAGTAATCGGTTACGTAAACGGTATTAAGCTAACGAAATATAAACTGGTATTATTATTGCGTAACTTACAAGTTTCCAAACGTTTTATAACTTAGTTGTAATTGCGTTTACCGGCCCATTTGTTGATTTTTGATGAGAAAAGTTAAGTATCTTAACAAATGGTTGATATCATGTAGGTTTTAACATTGACCATTCAATATAAAAGTTGTTTTCACTGATTTCTACCAGTCTGCCAAAAATTTTCCCAACGACTCTCAAAATAATTCGGATCCGCATGTATATCATGCCAAATCGGTTTCTGTTCCCGTTTCGCTGGGATTTCCAAAAGATCGCTGGCTAGCAAGCGTCTACTCATTCTGGAATTTTATCTATTTATTTTTTACCTTGCAGCTTATGGCATCATCCTATTTCTCCGTTACGTCACGCACAGTTATTAAGCTTTGATGAGGCAACAGTTGAAGTGAAATGGCCCCGGTGCTAATGGCTTGTGACCAAGCTATAATTGCAATCATCATTTCAATTTTCAGCTGTCTCATTGTAATGGTCAAATTCAAGGAGGAGATAATAACTTTCTTCAATAATATGCTGGACTGGAATTCAAAATTGGAAGGTAAACAAAACCGCTTAATTAAAATTGAAACAATGCTAAATTTAATTCAATTTTCGTTTAGAAAATTCAAAGTGCCTTGAAACCCACCCGAATCTAAAACGAACAACCTTGTGCTGGAACTCTTGCTGCTGCCGTGGCTGAGCACTCTTTTGTACCTGCTGCTTCGGGATTTTATTCTCCAACCCGTGGAGCCACTTCATCGCTTCTTTGCTGAGGTACTCGAAGTTGAAATTCGCGCGGAGATTCAGTACCTTCCTCATATTCTCTTCGTGATCTGGGCTATTCTCCAATGCTGTAATGCCGCGTGCCTCTTTCTAATGCTGGGAATAATGTACCTTAAATTTCTAGTGTTTTGGCTAACCTCCTTGCATCCATCCAAGGTTAAAAGAAGTTGGACGGAAAATGGCGCAAACTCAGTCAAATTTCAAACTCAACTTGGCGCTCTGGATGGAACTACAATGATTCATTTGTACAAATCTCATCAAGTTCTTAATAGAATGTTTGATGTATTTGTCGCCAATCCAATGATAAGCACTCACCAGGCATGCGCTCGAGCTGTTGCTGTAGCAGCGGCATTTCTCTGCATAAGATATTTTGAGATGATGCTCTACACACCGGGTTACCAAATCGCGTTCCTTACCGTTTGTATGGCATTGTTCATTGTCTACGTGGAGTTTAAAGTTGTCGCTGAAAGCATTCAGGCTTCAAGTGACCTCCAGATAATGGTAAGCAATATGATGGGAAGACAAACGGATGTTGTGAGGTGTGTGGTAAACAATTGGACTTTAAAGCTGAGCGTGGCCTATCCTTATTATATTGTGAGTAAGAACACATTTATGGGGTTTGTACAGAGGACAGTAGAACTTTTGGTTGACTTGTTAATGGCGTATTAAATATGGGAAAATTCAATTCAATTGGGTATATCACTTAATAGCAGTTTTGGAGAATCGTGAAGGTTAGTCAATAGCTGATAGCTTTTAAACGTTAGCTGAAAAAATGGTTGTTCTGCCGTTTTCCAATTTGTTTTTGTTTAAGCTTGGTTAGATTTGAATTTACTACCGATGGTGTTTTAACAAGTTTTCTATTACTCCGTAACTGAAAATTTGATTTTAAATATGTATGGCAAATGGATTAAATTGAAGTTTCTCTTGCGATCGAAACTTCCCCAGCTGTATGACCATTGACTATTACTTCAATACGTAACTATCAAACGTAACGCTTCACTTGGTAATTATGATTTTGCAAACCTCGTGCTAGCAGAAATTGTCCCAGAAATACCTCGGGTCTTTTAATCTCACCTTATTACGGTATTGTGGGCTTTTTCTGCACAAATATATGCGCTGATTCTCTCTGCTACTCATATTGACATGCTGCACTGCAATTAAAAATCAAACACAGAAAAACTTTCGGAGATGCTTTGGCTCTAGTAAAACTAATAACTGATTCTTCTTTGCAAACGAGCTTCTCTTACCATTATCTCCGGATATCATCCTAAACATTCTTTTCAAACTAGATGCACACCTCCAGCTCCAGCTAGCTTTATCCACATTAATTCTAACATACATTTTCTTGTTCTATTATAGCAATCTCTTTATTTAATGAGTCTAACACGAACAAACGCCACGTGTGTTTAATTATTTTCACGGCAATTTTCAAAAAATCAATTTCCTGTTTTTCAGACATGGCCTGGTTTGATGCTTGCCAAATTCTTGACAATCTGTTATACATCTACAAAAAACTTATGTAGATATATAAGCGTCGTCAATTTAACATATATCAGTATATACCGTGTCTAAACGACAGGAAATATATTTTCCAAAACTACCACCAAAATAATTTAAAAAACGAGATTCGTACTAGACATATAACGACATTTGCTTAACCCTTAGTCGAGCGTCAGACTTTGAACAACTTAAAGTTTTGCTTGCAAATATCAGTCCAAATATAAGAAAAAGTAGAAGTTACTATTCTTGTTAGTTATACATATTTGTATTAAATTAATCTATGACGATGTCAACAGTCAATCTATTTATTTTAATTTTAAGTTATCGGCTGCCCAGCATAAATGGGAAACTTTCAGAAAGTTTGGAAATTCCAACCGACTTCAAGTTTCCCGCTATTTCATTTCGCCCCCAAATCTCCTGCTCCAACACCCTCTTGCTCAGAAAGCCGAGTATATTTCAGGCATGCTATACGAAACGTTTGACTTCATCAGTCCATTCTCCAATGGGATAGATAAGAATTCAGCTAACCATCGTCTCTTGTATTATAACGATGCTGAAATCTACAACTCTCGTCTCAACGGAACCTTCACGGATCAATTATCAGTATTCAGCGGCAAATGGAGGTTTCAGCAGAAGTATGCGGGGAAAATGTGATGCATTCTTTCTTCCCTCCCAACTTTCATTAGTTCCCTTAGGTTAATAGACCGATCAGGATTTGGGAATGATAACTTAGTCGTATTCTACCTTCTCTATCCACCGAAGATATCATCCTGGCTTCACTTATTATCTCTGGAAACGCGGGAAAATTTGATGCCGATTCCCTACCATATTTCTGCCCTGTGGTGCTCGTCAGTCCAGGCTACAACGTAAATAAAACCTACTACAGTCTTTACTGCCACTTTTGTCCTGACAAATTCTCGTGGGTTAGAATTGGAATTGAATTCGACAGATTTATCGATCAAAAATCCATTCTTTCTATGCATAATGGACCGCAAAACAGAAATGGACACGGGAATAAAGCATACAGCTTTGTCTTCTATGAATTAGACCTATACGTTTTTGGACCTGAATGTCAACGAGAAACTACATCCAAGGAATTTTTCACGGGAAAGCTTTCTGTAAACTGCGGATTAGCCGTTATTCATGCAACTCTAAGGAGTGAATTAAATTTTACGTTTGTGGGGCGACTCGGGAAAGGTTGATAAGAGGACGTTCAGTAAGAACTCTCATGGTATCTATGCGACTGAAGGATTTGGACGATCGAATTAGTGTTTTGACAACGGCATCCTTTGTTCTTGTTCGAACTGTGACATTTTCCCTTGTGCATTGTATTTCAGAGTCAAAGGTTACACTTTTGCGATGGGATATTTATTTTACGGCATTTGATTTAAATACTTGGTTTGGAATCCTTATGATTTTTGGAGGATATTCGTTTATAACAAGAAATCTGCAAAAAGGGGTTGATTTAATGTGGACCTTTATAAACCAGAGCAATGAGCTGGTACATTCTAGAAAATTTCATTGTTTTTGCCTACTCGGTTTGACTGTCCTTACGAGCGTGTATCAAACCATAGTTGCCACAAATTTTTATAAATTCGGGAGTCTTGACAATGTAGAAAAATTACTACAAAATGGTTACAAAATCAGTGTGGGCACCAAGGAAACTCTCAAACTTGCTCTGACACCAGAGCTCATGTCTCGGAGTTATCGGTCTTTGTATCAAAATTATAATGAATCTTTTTACGTAGGCGGCAATTCCCTTCGGATTGGAATTAAAATTAGTACGTTTCTGGGAAAGATGGCAAATAAAGTGATGGTTTTGCTAAGTAACTTTGATGCAGATATACTTCCCATGTTTGGTGAAAAAATTAGGAGGATTGATAATAAATACTGTTGTTCATTTCCTTTCCCACTGATGCCGGATTACGCTGGATTGTATACCTGGGGATTTCAATCGGAAGGAGCACATCAAGTATTTGTGAGAATGATGGATCATGGAATTATGACAAGAATAATGGATTTCTTTAAATACGCGAGGTTTTTGCTCGTGAAGGAAAAATACAAAATCGTTTCAACAAAGTGGGCCACGGCTGTGGCAGATCCAAAAGAGTTTGGATTTAGTGCTTCGATGAGATATTTGCGTTGCGCAGGGAGTTGCGCTGTTGATAATTTTTTGTGGATTTCTTATGACCAAAGGGGTTTTGAGAAAGAGTGACAGAAGTCAATCCACAATTGTTGAAAGGGTGAACCCACTCGTGTTTGTGGTTGAAAGATACAACAGTAATAAGCAAACTATAATAGATTGAGATGTAGTGATATTGATTATGTAGAACGTAGATATTATTGATTGTTACCTTCGTTGGCAAACGGAAGGAATGTTGATAATATTTTAATGTTCACTAATTGTTTAAAAGCTGCGTACTATTTTTTTAATAAATAAAACCGAGCATAGTGGTATTACTAAAACTCAAGGGCCAGCCAATCACATCAACGAACAGGTCTTGTAACTAAAATTTCCAATCATCAATTTCCAATGTCATCGTTGATATTGTAAACCTAAATAAATGCTGGTAGTTAGTAGGGTAAAATCAAACAATATCACTTATCTTCCTTAATTGACGCGTATCCTCCTTAATTATCGCTAACTCTGGTTAAATATCATCCTTTTATTATCTCCTCAATTAACACTTATCCTCCTTAATTGTCACTTACCCTCGTTAATTATTAACTATCCTACTTAATCGACTACCGAACAAATAAAACGGAATTCAGCTTCGTTTCAACCACACGTCAATATTACCCACGACGCTTGCTACCATGAAGGCTATTTGCGAAGATTTATTTCCATCCGCATGGAACGTCACTTTTCTAGAAACAAAGGTAAAAGAAACGTACGATTGGATACAACGCCCACTATTAACATTTTCATGAGATGGCAAAAAAAGCATGCATTCCAAGTATTAAACAAAACAACAATCGTTATACCCCATTACTCTGCATTGCATAAAATCTGAGTAGAGAAGTGTAGGAAGGACAGATGTGTACGTGGGTAAAACTATATTGTATGAAAGATCCTTTTTGGTGAAAATTTGGGAGCTGCTAAATTAAACATCTGGAGACGAAGTACAATTATTAGTTCATCTGGGATTTTTGGCTGAGAATATTTAAAAAATGAGGGCTTGTATTCGAATGAACAAGATTTAAATTGCTTAAAAAGCCATTGATGACTTGATTGAGGAAATTTTTGTTGTTGTGTTTACACTTCTTGTAGGCCTTACTGCTGCATTCTTTGTGTTTGTTATCGAAGCTAGGAAACTCATATACAGTTTAATAGCTTAGTAGTTATTGCTGAAATACATATTGTTCGTTTTGAGAATGGTTGTTAAATTTAGTAAGCGGAAGCTTCGTCGTAAATATGCAACAAGGTAGGTCTAATTTTAAAAAGGATAATAATTGTTGCAAAATAATTCCTCGTATGCCGTCTGTGGTCTGCGAATACAATTTAAGATTTGAGGCACGAATGAAAATCACTCGTTTAAAATGGTGTTATATATTATTTCTGGGTCTGCGAGGGCCCCTTTTCCTGCGAACCTCTTTCCCTGCGGACCAGTTTCCCGGCATGCCATTTTCCTGCATGCCCGTTTCCTTGCCAGGCACTTATCCTGCAGGACAGTTTTCCCTGCAAAACATTTTCCCTGCGATGCATATATTCGAAAAGACGGTTAATGGGATAATTAAAATATATATTTTTAAGCAGTTCATAGCGTACGCATAAAGTATGAATAAACTTTTGAGCCTTATCAAAACTGCCAACCTGAAGTTGTGTTAATATGAATACAATTGTTTCTAAAAAAAATTTGCCAGCAAAAAGTTGTATGCAATTATTTGTAAGTGTAATTAATGCCGATGCACTACTAACATTAGTATTGCCTTAATTAATTTCATAAAAAATTCATGATTTAGTATTGCACATCAATACATTTTCGTGCACTATGAAAATATGAAATGCGATCCAATGGACTTAAGCCATATCATCCATTTTCATACATTTTCAGTGTGTACGAAAATGTGTGATGTGCAACTACTAAATCATGAATTTTTATGAGAAGATATAAGGCATACTAATGTTAGTAGTTGATCTGGCATATATTACACTACAAAATAATGCAATAAACCATTTTCTGCAAATTTTTTTTAAAACAATTTATCATATTCATAATCACATTCACAGTGGCAGTTTGATAAGGGATCAAAAGTTTATTCATAACTTATGCGTAACGTATGAAACTGCTTAAAAATATGTATTTTAATTATCCCTAATCCCATTAACCGTCTTTTCGAATATATGCATCGGCCAGGGAAAATGTTTTGCAGGCGAAAGTTCCTGCAGGAAAGTCGCTGCAAGGAAACGTATGCAGGGAAAATGGCGATGCCGGAAACTGGTCCCGCAGGAAAGAGGTTCGCCAGGAAAAGGGAACAATAACCCAGACCCAATAATATATAACACCATTTTAAAACGAGTGATTTTCATTCGTGCCTCAAATCTTAAATTGTATTCGCAGACCCACAGACGGCTACGAGGAATTATTTTGCAACAATTATTATCCTTTTAAAATTAGACCTACCTTGCATATTTACGACGAAGCTTCCGCTTACTAAATTAACAACCATTCTCAAACTAAAACGAACAATATGTATTGCAGCAATAACTACTAATGCTGTTAAACTGTATATGAGTTTCCTAGCTTCGATAACAAACATAAAGAATGCAGCATTAAGGCCCACAAGCATAAGTGTAAACACAACAAAAGTATTTCCTGTCACTGTCATCGATTGCTTTTTAAGCAATTTAAATCTTGTTCATTCGAATACAAGCCCTCATTTTTGAATATTCTCAGCCAAAAATCCCAGATGAACTAATAATTGTACTTCGTCTCCAGATGTTTAATTTAGCAGCTCCCCAAATTTTCACCAAAAAGGATCCTTCATACAATATAGTTTTACCCACGTACACATCTGTCCTTCCTACAACTTCTCTACTCAGATTTTATGCAAATGCATGAGCTAAGTAATGGGTATAACGTTGTTGTTTTGTTGAACCGTTTTAATACTTGGAATGCATGCTTTTTTTGCCATCTCATGAAAAATGTTAATAGTGGGCGTTGTATCCAATCGTACGTTTCTTTTACCTTTGTTTCTAGAAAAGTGACGTTCCATGCGGACGGAAATAAATCTTCGCAACAGCCTTCATGGTAGCAAGTGTCGTAGGTAATATTGACGTGTGGTTGAAACGAAGCTGATTCCGTTTATTTGTTCGGTAGTCGATTAAGTAGGATAGTTGATAATTAACGAGGGTAAGTGACAATTAAGGAGGATAAGTGATAATTGAGGGTGGATAAAAGATAATTAAAGAGGATAAGTGATATTTAACCAGAGTTAGCGATAATTAAGGAGAATACCGCGTCAATTAAGGAAGATAAGTGATATTGTTTGATTTTACTTTACTGGCTACCAGCATTTATTTAGGTTTACAAATATCAACAACGGCATTGGAAATTGATGATTGGAAATTTTAGTTACAAGAACCGTACGTTGATGTGATTGACTGCCCTTGAGTTTTAGTAATACCACTATGCTCGGTTTTATTTATTAAAAACAATAGTACGCAGCTTTTAACAATTAGTGAACATTAAAATATTAATCAAGATTCTTTCCGGTTTACCAACGAAGGTAACACTCGATAATATCTACGTTTTTACATAATCAATATCACTACATCTCATGCTTATTACTCCTGTATCTTTCAACCACAAACACGACTGGGTTGAACCCAGTGGGTTCACCCTTTCAACAATTGTGGATTGACTTCTGTCTCTCTTTCTCAAAACCCACTCGGTCAACAGAAAATCACACACAAATTATCAAACGCGCAACTCCCTGCGCAACGCAAACATATCTCATCGAAGCACTAAATCCAAACTCTTTTGGATCTGCCACAGCCGTGCCCACTTGGGTTGAAACGATTTTGTATTTTTCCTTCACGAGCAAAAACCTCGCGTATTTAAAGAAATCCATTATTCTTGTCATAATTCCATGATCCATCATTCTCACAAAATACTTGATGTGCTGCTTCCGATTGAAATCCCCAGGTATACAATCAACGTAATCCGGCATCACTTGGAAAGGATATGAACACAGTATTTATTATCAATCCTCCTAATTTTTTCACCAAACAGGGAAGTATATCTGCATCAAAGTTCTTAGCAAAACATCAATTTATTAGCCATCTTTCCTAGAAACGTACTAATTTTAATTCCAATCCGAAGGAATTGCTGCCTACGTAAAAAGACTCATTATAATTTGATACAAAGACCGTACCTCCGAGACATGAGCTCTGGAGTCAGAGCAAGTTTGAGCGTTTTCTTTGGTGCCCACACTGATTTCTGCTAACCATTTTTTGTAGTAATTTTTCATACAT
>LJIJ01003389.1:0-19331 GCA_001718145.1 Orchesella cincta | reverse complement strand
AAAAAAATTTTCATGCATATTCTATATGAAAGGTGAAGTCTATCAATGATAACATTTTATCTCAATAGTTCGATGCTGTTGTAGCGCAAGCATCTCATCCGAGTCGTCTGATGATGAGTCGACACAAAAACCTTTCCCAGTACCCGAATCATTGCGAAGCAAAGCCGCAACTGGACAAAATGCCTTATTGGTTGGAGGAGGTGCCGCAAGTCCCAACCCAAGATCAATTTCAGCACTCCAATTGCCAGGTCCAGGAATGTATTCTGAATACGCTAAAAATGTAAATTGTATTAAAATTATTTGTAACCAACTGGAGTGATTTTTCTTACAAAATCAAAACGAATTTATTTCAGTTGCGAAAGGAAATTATGGAAGGGCTACGCTACATTTTACGAACAAAAAACGAATACACTTTCGTCTACCATGGCTCAGGCACAACTGCAACCACGGCCGTCATGGATAATCTACTCGAGCAAGGAGACAAGATCGTTGTAGGGGTTTATGGACACTGGTCATCCATCGCTGCTGAGATTGCTGAGCGACTTGGAGCTAACGTTATCAGATTGAAGAAACCCCTGGGAAGTCGTCTCACTCTTGAAGAAATTGAGAAAGCATTATCAGAACATAAACCCAAAGTACTCTACCTTCTTCACGGGGAAAGTACAACGGGAATTTTTCAGCCACTCGATGGAATTGGTAATGTTTGTGAAAAATATGGAACACTTTTTGCCATGGACTTGGTTGCTACCATTGCTCAGGTTCCGTTTGACATGGATGCCTTGAAAATTGACGTTGCCATGATGAACACACAAAAAGGAATTGGGGGCATTGTTGGGTTGGCCCCTGTCTCATTTTCCCCAAAGGCTGTGTAAGTTTTTTAGAAACGTGAAAAATAACGAGATGAAAGTTGATGTCACTTCAACATTTTTTAAAAAAAATTTCAGAGCGATGATTAAGAACCGGAAAACTCGTCCAAGGGTATATCATACGGATGTCACAGAACAAGCCCGAGAATGGCTTATTGAGAAGCCAAAATGTTATCAGGTTGGAACATGTGTTCACTCCACTTCTCTAGCTCTTTTTCACATGCTTCGCGAAGCATTGGCCAATGTTGTAGATGAGGGAATTGAGAATGTGTGGGCGAGACATGAGGCATCCAACAGATATATGTATGACCGTGTTGCTCAAATGGGACTGGAATTTGTGGTGCCTGTGAAGAAAGATCGTCTTCCTGGAACATTAATAGTGAAATGCCCCAAAGGAAAGGATGCTCACAAGATTGTTAGCTTCATGTGGGACAAGTAAGTGTAAATTACTCAATCAAGAAATAAATTCTGGGAAAAAAAGTAAAAATTTGTATGGTTTTTATAGGTATCAAATAGAAATTTCTAGCGGCTTTGGACCTCAAACGTTTGGCAAATGTATTCGGATTGGATTGTTTGGTCATAATGCAAGAGTCGAGACAGCAGAAATCATTCTAGATGCTTTGGAACAGACTCTCGGTTCTCCGGAAACGGACGCTTGAGACTAGCATTAACAAATGATAATGTATTATAAAATTTTGAATGCTTATGTACATTGGATTATAAGTTTTATAAACAACAGTAAAAGAATTCACCTTAAAATTCCTAAAAAATAAAAAAGTAAAAAAATCATACAATGGCAAAAATAACAATTTACCTACATTTTCATTTTTATTTCCTATCGCATTCACAACTTTTTCATAATTGCTACAACAACAAAAGAATTGATGGTAGAATAAGCCCTGTTATTGTTTGTGAACGCATGCAATTTCTTGTATCAGCATCAATACAAAAAATATTTCGCAACGATTGAGTTTTTATTTTTCGCATGACAGAATAATGCGCTTGGTACGCAAAGCTGAATACTCTATAAGAAAAGGGGACCACGATGTTTTTGGAGTATTTTGTTCCTCCTATATGACACTAACAAAAGTGTAATAAAGCTAGTCATTATATAATTTACGACATGTAAAGCTTTCAATTTATTTTCAATTTGTGCTTCGTGAATACCGATTATAGACAAGAAATACGTTTAGCATCGGAGAGGTGAAATTTTTTATTCAAGCTCTGACAACCCTTCAATATCAGCAAGCATGTTCTCCAATCGATTTTCTGTCGTTGTAATTTTCACTTTAAATCTATTAAAATTTAGTAATCCACAAGAATGTTGCCTTATCCAAATGTTTCCAAACTTAAGAATAAACTGGGAACAGTATACATTTTATTACCATGTTTCTTCAACATATAATACAAGCCTCATTTGCCCCAGGTTAAACCACATCATCATGGTAGTGCACACCGAAACAGTTTCAATTTTACAGCCACCAATCTACCGACATTCCAACAACTTAAATATCATCATTCGTGCGATATCTGAAATAAATCCCGAGAAATCAGTAACAGATACTATCATGACATTTATCAACTGTGTATTTTCATCCAGAACGATATTTCTTCTCGTAAAAGTAGTCAAAGAACATCTCGGGAAACAGGATTTAAATTGGGAAAATCTGTTTCCAGTTTTTCCTGCGCTGAAAGTGAAAATTGATCTTGTTTCTAATTCACCATGCGATGAAAACAGAAATAGTGTTACATTTATATCTAAAGGATACTGTGCTTCAACTCCAGTATCACTTGCTGTATCACACCTATTCAAAAACCATAACTTTGATGACGTTCATCGACTTCAATTTAAAAACGCAAATAGAAAACTCTTGCCTGGTCTTGTTGCAGATAGTTTTCAATACAGCGAAGCATTTAAAGATCAATCCCATACAGCTTGTTTAAAACTTGTTTATAGTTTTAGTAAATATTGTCGAAGTGACATAATGACACTCATAACTTTAGCCAGTTTTCACAACGCCACTCTTTCCCTGCAACGTACTTCAGGGAAACTAATGTCTGTTAATCAGGTTGGGCGCCGATATACCCACATTGAACACGTGGTTTATTCATTGCAGCTCACAGCTTTGAAACTTCCCCGGGAATTTGCAATCCAATTTAAATACAACACTTTTGATTCCCTGTCAGTTCTTTATTGCGATAAAACAAAGGAAGAAAGCTCAAGCTGGGCATCAAATTTTTTCGTTTGGCAAGAACCATTTACACCCTTGGTTTGGTTGCTTTTCACACTCGTTTTTGTCTTTGTTGCTGTAGGATTTTGGTTGGATTCCAAAATGGGAAATGCTTTATTGGAAACATTAAAAATGTGCTCAAACGCGTTAGGACATGGAAATTGGAATCAAAAACGGTATTACGTTGTTACGTGCTCAATCGCTTTTCTCTTTTCAATGTACAGTAATTGCTTGCTGGGCTTGATCAGCGTTGTTTCACCCCCAAAGGGATTTCAAACTGTGATCGAGATATTGAATGCGAATTGTAAAATATGTTTGCTTCAACGCCTTTCACTTAAACCCAGGGGGGGCGGAGATAGATGCACAAAGTGCCCGGGTGGCAAGAAGAGCGATAGTGCCCCCCAGAGTTTTTACTATAGGTGTCGTTTTTATAAAGCCAGTATTATTTTTAATTATGCAACACAATTCGAGTTTTTATATTATTTGTATTATTAGTTTAAATGTTTTTTATTGACGTAACACTCATTATTAAACTCACAAATTTCATTATCCTTTAGTCGTAACAAAAGATCAATTTAACAACGGATTGCTAACTATTTACTTACTAACTTGACATTGTAACTAAAGTTAATAAATTTAGTTAACCGAGACAAACTAGTTTATTAATTTGATTTATTGACTAAAATTGCGAAACCTTTCGATTTAAATAGGTTTACGATGGGCTTAGTTTTGGCAAAAGTTTCAATCAGGTTGTCAATGTCAAGTGCTTGAGCACGTTTCCCCTCCATACTCAATAAAGCCATTCCTAAAAGCCGTTCTTGTGACATTCTGCTTGCGTAAATAATTAATCACCATTATAGGAACCAAAATGGATATGCATTCAATTGTCAGCAGATGTAAAATGCTAGAATAAAACAGTAAATTGATATTCAAAAGTGCCGCCTTTTAACTCGTTAGCGATACTCAATGATTAACGTTTCACCAACAAAGGAGTGGTTTTTATGAAGATAGTTCCAATCCAACTATGAGCTTCTTTCTTGACTCACTATTTCAGTTGCCTACTTTAAATTTTTTTGATCACTTGTTAACTTGCTCTAACCTTAAGCCCTCATGGACTATTCTTCAACCGAAATATAACCCTAAATGAACAGAGGACTTAGAAATCACTATCAGTCTCGGCCCTGGAGGGCACAACAGCTGCTTATAGTCTTTGTGCTGGGGGCACCAGGGCCTTCTATCAGTCTCTATGCTGAGGGTACCAGGGCCTTTAATCAGTCTCTAGCTGGGGACACTAGTGCCTTTTATCATTCTCTGTGCTGGGGCACTAGTGCAGTCTCTATGCTGGGGGCCTTAATCATTCTCTGTGCTGGGGCACTAGGGCCTTTAATCATTCTCTGTGCTGGGGCACTAGGGCTTTATCATTCTCTGCTGGGGGCACTAGGGCCTTTATCATTCTCTGTGCTGGGGGGCAAGGGACACTTGCCTTTTTATGCCTTTATCACACTAGTGGCTGGGACACTAGTGCATTCTCTGTGCGAGGGCACAAGGGCTTTATCATTCTCCGTGTGTTCTCTATGCTGGGGACACTAGTGCCTTCTATCAGTATCTATGCTGGGACACTAGTGCCTTTTATCATTCTCTGTGGAGGGGCACAAGGGCCTTTTATCATTCTCCGTGATGGGGGCACCAGAGCCTTCTATCAATCTCTATGCTGGGGACACTAGTCCCTTTATCATGCAAGGGCCTTCTATCAGTCCCTGTGCTGGGGCATTAGGGCCTTCTATCATTCTCTGAGAAGGGCACATGGGCTTCTTATCATTCCCTGGCTGGGGGCACTAGGGCCCTCTATCAGTATCTATGCGGGGGGCACTTGGCCTTTTATCGTTCTCTCTGCTGGGGCACTAGGGCCTTCTATCAGTATCTGTAGTTGAGAACACTGGAACCCTTTATCACTCACAATTCCTGAAGGCACTGGGCTTTTTGTAATTTTCTGGCTAAATCAACCTTAATAACCGAAGACTGAAGGGCCCCCAGGCCCTTCGGGCCCGGTGCGGCGCGCCTCCTGCACCCCCTACTTCTCCCCACTGATCATGACTATTGCAGCGCTATTCAAGTCGGCCGGAAATTTTTTGTCAGTAACGGCTATACGAATAATAACCTACAATCCAGTTTTTGTTTCCTATGTAATTGTCTAGGACTTATTTATACTGTTATTAGTCTTTTGCCAAAATAAAAATGCAATCATTTTAAATTCTCTCGGAGCTAAAATAGAACCCAAATGAAAAACAGTCAAACCGTTGAATTTGTTTCCTGTTTTTTATAAGCGTCATAGTTCCGGGTATGTATTTACTCGTAGAAAACCAGGTTGTTATACAAAAATTCAAACTACTTCCTCTTGCATCATGTTTATTTGTGACTATTTTTCCTCGACAAATTTTCATGCAATTTTAGTTCGTTTAAAAAACTAAAACACTTGCATCAACAAACACGGAACAGGCATTGTGGCATTGTCGGTTGATTGGTTTGTACAAGCTTTTGAGCCAAGCGTTTCCATTTATTCTAAAAACTTTGCAGATATACATTCTAAAATGTTAAAACACTATCAAGAACTCGCATTTAAACTACAAAAACTATCTTATTTCTACATGCTTCCATTTCCATTTGAGTTTGACTTTAGTACTTCTTCTATAGTGCTCAAAACGGAAAGTGGAAATGGACATTCTGGGGATTAAATATATTACTTGTTTTTTGTTGGACTTTTACAAGCGTTTTCCTTCTTCGATATGGTTTCTCATCCATTGGAAATTTTGGAATGATTAACAAGTTCCTTGTATTTTGTGCCGCAGCTTTCATTTTTCTTTTTTTGCATTTTAATGGCTATTTGTTTTTCCGACATAAGTTCGTTTGTTGCAGGGTACAACCAGTGGCTTCAGTTGTATCAGTTATTAAACGATGTAAGGGTTTAAAAATATTTTGCCACAGATTTTCTAAGCTTGACAATGACTTTCAAATGGGAAAAGTATGGGAATTGGTTACGAATTTTGTATTACTTGCAGATGCAGAGAACAAAACCCCCACCAAAACGCTAAAGATAACTACGGCCAATTTGTCTGTCTGGCAGTTGTTGGACTGACATCCACGCCATTTTTACTTACGCACTTGCACTGGGTTGGAACGTCGAGGGAACATACTTCATATCTGAAGAACTTCTCAATGAACCCACTGAGCGCTCCAGAATAGAGATATTCACATCGTTTAGTGTGAGAACAGTGTATTGATGCTGGTATCCCTTGAAACTTGCAGGTGTATTTCTTTCAGTCTGTGCACTGCTGTTGTTCATTTTGATGGCTTTGTAAGCGTAACAAATTTTTAATGCTCGGGGACTTGGGAGTAGTTCATTTTTTAATTTTCAATCTCAAGTCATTTTGGTTTTCAAGAAAATGGAAAGGTTCTTTTTTCATGTGTTTATATTGGCTTATTTATGACTTTTTGGGTGACCGTTGCAACCATTTCTATAACTTTAAAAGGAGGTGAGCAACTACCGAAACTATTCTGGTACGGTAGCATTATTACTGCGAGTTTTCTTATTGCAGGCCACATTGTAATGTTGCCAGATATTGGGAAAACTTGTGATAATTGTAAAATTGCAGTTAAGAAATATCAAAAATTTACTCGTTGCAACTACTTGCGACTAAAAACAAAGGCACGAAAAATCGACGCTAAGAAGGCGGTTTCCATAACTCCCGTCAAAATTCCTTACGGTACATTTTATGAAATTGGAGTGCAATTCGCCATTGATTACTGTACCTTGATTCTGCAGCGTACTATAGATTTAATGCTATTAGGTATATTTTGATAAAGAAAACTAAAAATATTTTAGCGGAAGGGTATTTGATGCCGTTAAAATTGGTTTTTTCATTTTTTGTTTTTTTTAAAATGCTTGAAGGATGCATAATGGAGATGTCTAGCTTAAATGAGCTTAAAATTTTAAATTTCTCAGATTGAGCTCAATCCAGAATATTTTCAGGTTACGGTAATTGGCTTGACATTAAGTAAGAAAATAAATGCATAGCAAATATTTTGCTCACATAATGGTATAGTTATAGAAACAATATCTGGAAGGGATGAAGTAAATGCAACTATTATTTTTATATCAGTTCAATTGAATTAAATTATTGAATGCAAGGCTTTCTTCAAATTAAAAAAAATGCTCGTGAAAGTTTGAATGCCATTAGAATGGTTGGCAACCGCAAAACCGTTGCGGTAAGTTATAGAAAACGCTTCGATAAATTATCTGTAAATTAGCAAATCCAGTCGGAATTGTTCCGAACAATTTGCATTCCAGTTAGTAGCTTTGGATAATAATTTTGTTTCAAACCTTTCAATTTTTGTAATAACCATCCACGAAATTAGCATGTTTTTGACTTTGATTCCAGGATATATAATTTGTTTAAATGGCCGTGTTAGGTAACAAACTTAAAACGTTTTTCAATTACCTTAAAATTAAGTTCTGTGTATTTTCGTGGAAGGTTAATCTAATTTTTTGTCATTTATCGCAGTACCAATTTTACTTTTTTAAGGGATAGGCGTTCCTAAGCCCGTGTTGTAACCAAAGCTTCTGCTTCTTATTTAGAAAGTGTTTCCCACTGAACGAGTATTTTTCATCATGTTTAGCAAGCGCTTCTATAAACTTGCATTCATGTACCATACGCTTTCCAACAAATTTGGAGTTTATAGCAAGTCATTTGACCAGAAAGCTCAAACAGTTCATGTGGACTACAAACGTTTTTGGAAAGTACGGCTAAATTATAATTTAATTTGTTTTTGGGCAGTAAGCTCTTTCTTCATGGTGGTAAAGTATTACAGACGCAAAGATGTGGACCGTTTTAATCTAACTCTGGCATATTGGCTGGCAGGGATTCTTTCTACAGTGGTGTTTTCTATAGTACGCTGGTATTCTCACGATTCCTTTAGAGTAATCAATAGCTTTCTTCACCTCCTTTTGAATATGCAAAGTAAGTTTATGTAGTCTAGTAAGCGGATGATTTTAATTGTAGTATTTATAGTTAAGGTAAGCGTATTTTTGTTTAGGAAAGTATTACACATCATTCGACCCGGAAAACAGTAAAACCAATTTGATCTTGGATGTTGTTCTTTGGCTATTTGCAATACTGACAGGAACGTCTTACTTTCTAATTCTCTATTCTTGATTTATGATCCAACGGGTGCTATTTTTCTTGGCGATCTCATACCGGAACCGTATTTTACCTTTCCGTTGAGAATATTTGTAATTTTATTTCACGGTTGCCTCCTAATAGTAGTACACCTAAGCTTACTAATTGTAGGTGAATCAGTTATCGTTTATTCCGTTTACATATCATCACTTCTTGTTTGGGAGCTGCGAATTGGCCGGTCCAGTTACAATACTGATGACACTCTGAGAACTCCAGAAATTGTTTGGCAGGTTTACAGGCGATTCAGGTTCTCCACTCCAACTTTATTTCTTTTTTTGGTGTATTCTTCGTGATCTGTAATGCAAATTTTATTGCTACATCACTCTACTGCAACTTCGTCCTGATTCGATATTGGAGTGAATTACAAATTCTGTCAAAGCGCAGTTGCTTATTTGGGCGTTTATGTTATGAGCACCTGGAGCATTGTGATGGAACTGGGAAGATTTTTATTTGTCAAAGGAAGCAAGTCCTTAAGGTCTTGGAATTGGAGCGGAAGTAAATGGGGAAGTTCTAAGGTAAACAAATTGATGAAAATGTTTTGTCGCTCTTGCAAACCAATTGCAATGCGGCATGGGAATCAGTTTGTAATGGGAAGGGTTAGTGTCTTGGTGTTTTTTCGAGGGGTAACTAGAGGTACATTTAGAGCTTTGCTTACGACAAAAAGTAGCTGCATGCTGTAATGCACTGGTATAAGCTTTGCATAAAAATTAAGTGCTACATTTTTTAAATTTTACATGTAATATAAATTTTCAAAAACCACTTTTAGTGTTAACAGTTTAAAGCTAAGTAAAAACAATTTGGTTGTAATTCTGACAACTACAGCCAGCTTTGTTTAGTAAATAATTTATTGCCAATATTGCTTAGTATTACGTACACATGAGCGTAGCATCCTATGGGACAGGGAGGACAATGTCCTCCCTGGAAAACTGCTGTCCCCTGTAAAATTTTAATAATTTGCTTGAATCTAATAAAAATGTCTTTAAACGGTAAATTTTTCATATTTTGAGTACATTTGTCCTCGCTGAAATTTTTTGGCTGCAATGCCAATGTAACGGATATATTAGTAATATCATCTTAAGTACACGTCCGTTTATGTTTCCAAACAAGACATTTTCCCAAATTTCTAATATTTTAATGTAAATAGTGTAGCCTATTACAGTTATATAACGTAACGTAAAATTTGGAGTTGTTTTTTAACTTTGAAATATCTTCCAGGGTAGATTATGTTTTATAAGTAAATTAAAAAATAATCATACACTTATTGGAAATTACCAATTATGTATACGACAATTTTGTTATGGTGGTCCGCTTGAAGTTTTATAATTGTAAGCATTGTATTTTTGCACGAACGTTGCACTTAAACGTAAATGTTTGGTTTGCCAGTCATCAATATTTCATACTGTTTTAAAATATGTTGATTTGAATTGCAAATCTGAGCCTACATATTTATAGCCATAACTGCTCTTCAACCTATTAGAATTCCATTTGGTCATCACTCATAACATTTCAATTTAACTATTGTTCAGCCGAAGTATTGTAAATTAAAAATTTGCAATGCAATTTGCAGCAAAGGTCATAAATACGTTAGTGGTAATTCAGAAAGTAAGTTTTAAAGAAAACTGTAGACGTAATTTTGTTATTATAAGCTACTTAGCTCAGCACGCTTTTTTACGCAGGAATTGACCAATGGCTACGCAAATCTCTGCTGTCATACAGGTATTTACCTAGTAAGTTTTACAATTTCGTTTCAATAAAAAATTCCAGGATATTTTGCTATTGTAAAGTTAGGTTTAATTTAAAGAAGAGACGAAGGTGCTCAAAACTTTTTCTCCGATTTCGCTGAAAATTTGTAGGATAGCTCATTTTGTGGCGTAGATTAATCGAATTATTATTTCGAAACAACGGGAATTTTTGTTTTTTTGCCATTTTTTCCTTGGGATGCGCCACGATCGTTAAATTTCTCTAATTATTGCGGATTCAAATCTCTACGCATAAAATGAACTATCCTGCAAATTTCCAGGAGCCGAGGCACCTTCGTCTCTTCTTTAATTAAACCCCACACTTCTATACGTAATCATTTTGACAAATTAAACAGTAAATGCAAAGGTATTTTTTGAGATGTTTCACATCCTTAGAATGAAGTCCTTTAAAAACTATGCAAGCAATGAATGCTTAATTATTTATATTGACTGATTGCAATTGACCACCAAATTGTTATTTTTCATTCATGGAAGAACCTTTGGGGAACATGTATTCATATCTACTTTGAAGATGTTGAAACTTTCCATTCATATATAGATAAACTGAGAACGCAATTTTGGTAGTAGCTTGCATATACATTATGCTTGTGGGGGATATATGATGATTCAGAGATTAGTTGGGGACTGTTGAGTACCAAATGACCACATAAGTTCATACTTCAGTTGAAGCTGTTGTATTTATCTCATCCTAAACGTTTGAAGAAAGGACTACCATTGGTGACCACTCTAGTATTCAGGAATTAAATATATGCGTGAGGTGCCCACTTTATTTCATTCTGATTTTGAATTTTTCTCAACACAGCTAAACTGAATTCGTTATCCAAAATATATACTTGAATTTTGCAAATAATTATACACATCATGTGGGGATGTTATTTGTTTTTAACCAACCCAGAATTTAAAATTTTTTACCGCCAAATCACTCTCTTGTCATCTTTCCATTTTATTTTGGAAGTCATTTTGGGAGAATATTTGTTCAAATTCACTAGATATTCAAGATTATTGTTGCTGACAGATTTATTTCCACAAATTTCAAAAACATGCTATCTACGATTTTGTTCGAATAGAATATTATTTTCATTAGTTGTAGATTAAGTTAAGCTTTTCGCCTGGACCAAATTCCCTGTGAACCGCAATGTTCATTTTAAAAGCATTCAATCCCAACCGGGATTTTGCAGATGAAAGAAAACGACTAAGGTCACTTAAAAGCAAACCGATATCGAATTTTTAGCTAAATATATCCAAAAATATCCGCTCCATTCAAGAATAAAACATCAGCATCGTCTTTATGAATCCTTATCATTATTATGACCGATCATGCTCGAATCAATCAATGATTATAGTTTTTTTTCTTATGGCATTAAAATATCACTTGCAATATTTGACTTCTTTATTTCCAACTCATCAATAGCTGACCTAGTGCAATTCTTATTAAACGATTGCCTGATTAAATCTGTTTCCTTATTTTCAAAATAAAAACAGATTTACAACAATTTTTAATAACATTGCACTAGGTTCAGCTATTGATGAGTTGGAAATAAAGAAGTCAAATATTGCAAGTGAATATTTTAATGCCATAAGAAAAAAAACTATAATCCATTTGATTGATTCCGAGCATGATCGGTCATAATAATGATAAGGATTCATAAAGACTATGCTGATGTTTTATTCTTGAATGGAGCGGATATTTTTTGGATATATTTAGCTACAAAAATGCGATATCGGTGTTGCTTTTAAGTGACCTTAGTCGTTTTCTTCATCTGCAAAATCCCGGTTGGGATTGGATGCTTTTAAAATGAACATTGCGGTTCACAGGGAATTTGGTCCAGGCGAAAAGCTTAACTTAATCTACAACTAATGAAAATAATATTCTATTCGAACAAAAATCGTAGATAGCATGTTTTGAATTTGTGGAAATAATTCTGTCAGCAACAATTATCTTAAATATCTAGTGAATTTGAACAAATATTCTCAAAATGACTTCCAAAAGAACAAGAGAGTGATTTGGCATTAAAAATTTTTAAATTCTGGTTTGGTTAAAAACTAATAACATCCCCACATGATGTGTATAATTATTTGCAAAATTCAAGTCATATATTTTAGATAACGAATTCAGTTTAGCTGTGTTGAGAAAAATTCAAAATCAGAATGAAATAAAGTGGGCACCTCCACGCATATATTTAATTCCTGAATACTAGAGTGGTCACCAATGGTAGTCCTTTCTTTAAACGTTTAGGATGAGATAAATACAACAGCTTCAACTGAAGTATGAACTTATGTGGTCATTTGGTACTCAACAGTCCCCAACTAATCTCTCGTGAATCATCATATATCCCCACAAGCATAATGTATATGCAAGCTACTACCAAAATTGCGTTCTTCAGTTTATCTATATTGAATGGAAAGTTTCAACATCTTCAAAGTAGATATGAATACATGTTCCCCAAAGGTTCTTCCATGAATGAAAAATAACAATTTGGTGGTCAATTGCAATCAGTCAATATAAATAAATAAGCATTCATTGCTTGCATGGTTTTTAAGGACTTCATTCTAAGGATGTGAAACATCTCAAAAAAATACCTTTGCATTTACTGTTTAATTTGTCAAAATGATTACGGTATAGAAATACTAATAAAATTATTTGTAAGTGGGGTTTAATTAAAGAAGAGACGAAGGTGCCTCAAACTTTTTGGCTCCGATTTCGCTGAAAATTTGTAGGATAGTTCATTTTGATGCGTAGATTATGAATCCGCCATAATTAGAGAAATTTAACGATCGTGCGCATCCCAGTGGGAAAATGGCAAAAAACAAAAATTCCCGTTGTTTCGAAATAATTGTTCGTAATCTACGCCTCAAAATGAGCTATCCTACAAATTTTCAGCGAAATCGGAGATAAAAAGTTTGAGGCACCTTCGTCTCTTCTTTAATTAAAGCTAACTTTACAATAGCAAAATAACCTGTTTTGAATTTTTTTATTGAAACGAAATTGTAAAACTTACTTGGTACCTGTAGTGTCAGCAGAGATATGCGTAGCCATTGGTCAATTCCTGCGTAAAAAAGCGTGCTGAGCTAAGTAGCTTATAATAACAAAATTACGTCTACAGTTTTCTTTAAAACTTACTTTCTGAATTACCACTAACGTATTTATGCCAGCGAGCACGGTGTAAATGTCAAGGCTACCCTTTTATGACCTTTGCTGCAAATTGCATTGCAAATTTTTAATTTACAATACTTCTGCTGAACAATAGTTAAATTGACCAAAATGTTAATGAGTGATGACCAAATGGAATTCTAATAGGTTGAAGAGCAGTTATGGCTATAAATATGTAGGCTCAGATTTGCAATTCAAATCAACATATTTTAAAACAGTATGAAATATTGATGACTGGCAAACCAAACATTTACGTCAGCTCCAGGAAACATGGCCAAATTGGCTACTTTATCACCAAATTGGCTACCCTCAAAGTAGCCATAGTGGCTACCTTTTTAATACAGATAGGTATGGCAAAAAGTCAAAAAGCCATATTGGATATGTTGAGTCTCATTTTTAAACGTTCAATAAATCGTAAATCGATTTCACCATCGGATTCAGCACACCAAATTACACATAAATGCACATATGAGACTCTATTAAGTTGTGGGTAAATGTCAGTTTTGGAAGGGATGTGTTCCACGATACCTATCCATGTATTCCAACATAGCCAAATTGGCTACTTTATCACCAATTTGGCTACTTTATCACCAAATTGGCTACCTATCCAATTTGGCTACTTTATCACCAAATTGGCTACTTAGACGTGAATTCTAGCTATGAGTTTCCCTTTGCTTTACTTCCTGATGATGATGATAATACTTTCACTACTTTGCTTTATGCTAAAATGTCCTTACGATGTTCCTTAAATATAGGAATAATTAGCACACGACGACACAGCATTAAAGTAACGATTAACAGGTTTTTATTCCATAAGATCAAGCTGACAGGGACCTAACTCAATTAACTAACTCACTGACTCAAAATCTACTTTCACTATCGCGTTGCTCTTCCTCGTGATGATTACCCGTTCGACTGACTCGCTCGCTGGCGTTTTCTCTTGACCTCTGATCACTTTCTTCTAGAATAATCTACCACCTTCCCTGACCGCATACAACAAATAGCATAAAACATATTTCAAATGATAAACTTCTGATCTCATAAAACCCTCTGTTTTCCTTGGCACATCCACTGTGGCTACTTTATCACAGAATTGGTTATGCAACGTTTATGGCTACTTTATTACTCGATAGGCTACATAGCAATTTTGGTATTTAATCAGCAAGTTGGTAAGATATTGCCTCACAGGCTATTCATTGCCACTACTTATACATACTTGTAAAGGCGGTTTATGGGAAGCTTACCATGATTTTCTTTCAAGCAAATTGTGTTCAGTGTTTAGCCGAGCACATCTTTCTGTGTGTGATGGACGTAACACGGAGAATTATGAGCAGCTTAGTAAAAGTAACATGATCAACTGAATACTGGAAGAAGAGTGAGCTTTAAAGCGAAATTCCGACTTACTTTTATGCTACCATTTGACCTTGAAATAGGATTAGTTCGAAACACAGCCAATCATGTACAATACAACGTATCATTTGGCGTTTACCTACGACCTTGTACGTTGTGTATGTCTTTGTTTTGCCAGAATTTGTATTTTTCATATACAATAATGAATTTTGAACTACGAAACGACATTATTATGCAAATAAATGCTTAGTATATATGCAATTTATGACGTTCACTGCCCTACCAATTTCTACAAACCATCTATTATAGCGCAACTGTCACTCAACGTAATTGGCATATTTGAAAACTGGTAATACTACGCACACAACCATGGAAGTACGAAATAAAAGCGTTTTACTCGTCACACTTACATACGTATGAAAAATTTAGAACAAACGAATTAATGATTTAAAGCTGATAACACACGACATTTTGTGCATACCAAAAACTTAAACAAGAACTCAAAACAAAGATTAGCTGTAATGTTAATACATCGCCATTTGTGATAAAGTAGCCATTTGGCTAAGCCAATTTGGTGATAAAGTAGCCAATTTGCTAGGTAGCCATTTGGGATAAAGAGCCAATTCTTGGCTAGTTAGCCATTTGGTGATAAAGTAGCCATTTGCATGTTTCCTGAGCTGATTGTAGCTCGGGATAACGTACAGCAGCTAAAATTATTTAGAATCTTTTATGTGGCAGTCAGTTTTCTTTTCAGATTTCCATTGGTTTTTTAACTTCACAAATTTTATTTCAATGCTGTATATTTTTCCCTATTCAAAAAACCTTTCAAGTAAGAAATAATAAGTCGCATTATGTTTTTTTGTATTTAATCGGAACAAACTAGACCTAATACTTAATTTGTACCTCAATTCCATTCGGTCGTTAAATATGCATACATAAACTGAAAAAGAGCAGTTATTAGAAGTACAGATTATTGCCGATTTTCATAAAATCCTATGCTCTAACAGGTATGCTTCCGTGCGTCTTTTCAAGATATTAGATAAAATGGTTAAGAACAAAATGAAAATATCGAGAAACTTCAAAAAGAGTACCTGAAATTTCTTTAAAATCAGCTTAAACGCTAAGGTATTATAGGTATAAGGTAAGGTTATTTATCTATGTATCTCCCTTTTAATGTTACAATGTTTACGCCCTTAAGTAAAAAAAGCCCACCAAATTAAAGAGTTTTTTTCATTGTGAATTTCCAAATTGTTTTAGGTACAAAAAATCTCATTTTGGTTTTTAGTTGGCAGTAAATATGTACCTGAAATGTTTACCAGAATTTTATCCTTCAGTCTCCTTCAAATTCTTGACCCTCTTGGTGTGTAAAACATTCCCTGGCAAAATGGGTCTAGGAGAAGCCTTTATAAATATGCAAGTCCTCTATCAAAAAATATTCGATACTCCCTTTTACTATGATATTAAACAAGGAAGACTAATCCCAAACCCTAAGCTGAAAACTCGTCATAAAATGCCAATCTGGCACTCCGTAATGGTTGGAACCATGCTTGCACTTATTTATTGCAGTCTCCGCTGCTACGTAATCTTTCAGCGCTACAGTAACTTGGGAATTCTCAACAAAGAAGAGTTGTGTGTCTACGGATTCAGCGTCGGAATGGAAATCCAGGCACTTGCCACCTTCTTCACAATGGAGGTTAAAGTCAATTACATACGTTTGCTCTGAAATTTTAGTGGCATCCGCTACCAAGGTTGGCCAAGTTCAACAAGGCTACCCGACATAGAAGAACTCTTTGGGTATGGAATGGCAGCTGTGTTCTGCAATTTCTTTGTTATTACAGCGTTATATCCAATTTTTCGAAATGTGGACCCAGTTAACACTCACTTGAAGGACGTGATCCCAGCCATTCCACGGAGGGGGTTAGGCGCAGTACTCTACGGTACTTTGGTATTCTTCGCTGCTAATTCCTGTGCAGTATTTCTGCTCCACATGCTTGCTTCCACTTCGATAGTTGAGAAGAAGTCAGAAGCAACCTACAAGCTGAGCATCGGTGCACATCTCAATCAAACTTTTGGATGGGCTGATGAGACTCTCCAATCTTCACTTCGATTCATTCTAAATTGGAAGGGAAAACATGCAGGAAAGATAGGTTCTAGTGTGGTAAACCTACGTATTCCAGATATTATTGTTGTAAAGAGTCACCTCAAGAATGGTACTAATGCCGGTTCCGCATTTGACAACTGGATACAGAGCCAACGACGCCTTTACTTGATGATACAACAGGCAAACGAAAACAACACCGTGTTTGTGCCAATCATGGCAGGCGTTGGAATGTCATTGGTTGTCATCATGAATACTACCCTGATAACAATGTACGATGTACTTCGGATTTTCATATATCCTGGTTTGTTTCTATTGGTTGTTGTCAACATATTGATTCTGTTCTTTTGTAAACATGCGTCCAAGCCAAGGGTTTATAGCAGTAAAACCATTTTGTTTTGGAGAGGAATGTTGAAGACCAAACTAGAAAAGAGGGAACATCAAACCATGCGACCGATTGGTTACACGCTTGGGCCTTTCTTTATAGCGAAAAGGGAAACGGCTCTTGAAATGAATGAAGTGATATTGGAATCAACCATCTCTTTGTTGTTAACCTAATTTAATAGTTATAGCAGTAACTTAATTTTTAAATAGTCATAATTAAATAAATTTTATATGTGTATTTCACTAATATACTGTAGCAGCATAAATTAAGTAAACTTGTTATGATTATGAATACTGCATTTGTTTAAAAGCACCACAGTGTATGAGCGTTGGACTGCAAACCAGTCGCGAAAGTTTTTATCAATTTTAAGTGGTAAATAAGTTTTTGAAATACAAGCTAACGTAGTTAAGGTTAATAATGTTAAAAATTTAGCCGTTGTTGGAGTGTTGCAGCTGCTTGATGAAAAGTTGAATGTTACCAGGTTAGGGGTTTATGTGTGTAAAACTACATTTACTACTTGGATTACAATTCGTGAACCTAACGAGGCTAATTTGGATTTCTGCAATGTATCATTACGTCCACTTGTGGGTGTATACATTTTCTTGGGGGTTGATAACGGATTGTATTATAAATAGAGTTGTTCATTCCATGTAGTTAAAATGGCCAAAATTTGTTTTTCAACACGTAGTTTAAAAGTTAAATATGATAATAAATTTTTAACAGATATTCTTTTCAGTAGGTTAGATCTTTTCGTTTGTTACGTTTCAAGGGGCTAGTTAGATGAAAACTGTGGTAAGCATCTTGTTGTTTTTCATACACGAGCCTTGGTTACTATAGCCATATAATGGAAATTTTCAATGCCAACTAATTTAAATGTTGACTCCATTTTTTAATATTGTAATACGGATGGTTTACGCTATTAAAATCGGGATGCATAATTTGTAATTTTTGAAGCGTTGGTTTAAATCTATGCACCGCAAAAGAAGGGGTCATCAGACCAAGTAATAATTGAGAATATTTAGGGACAATGGGCCAGGATTAAATCGCAATGTTCAGACCTGAACAAAGTGTTGTTTCCACCAGCTCACGTTGTATGATATTACTTAAAGCTTTTATAACAACGATGGCTTTAAGTTTAATCGTCCTAATTTCAAGATTGAAAAATGATATCAAGGATGCTTGTCGGTTTCCCACGTTACATCATCTTTATTATGTTTTATCAAAGATAAATTAGAAATGGTAGGATAAGCAGGAGGTTTCAGGTTGTTTATTTGTTATCACATAATGTTCACGTATATTTACATAACGTTTTTAAGCATTGAAAGGGTAATCCGTTCGAGTAACATGAAACCCTGTATCAATGCCCGATCCATCGCTTGTAAAAGTCAACAACATAATCTCAGTATCTTCCCACTGCTCAAATTCAACATCTGAACAAAAGAAGCTTACTGAAGTCCAACCACTTATCGTTGCGAATCTATACATATGAATTCTATCGGCGCAGCTGCCTCCTATAGTGTCACTCACATATGTCGCCAACGTTTTTCTAGCAGAGTAATAATTCATTGGAATTCCAAAACCAAACAAGGTCAGCTCGTTATCCGTGTACATTCCATCAGCATTGGCAGGATGTCGAACGTGTTCCTGAGGAGCTGTCAAGACATAATATTTTGAGCCTTCTGAGGCCACGCTAGTCCCGCTGATAGTTGTGTACGACATGCTAAAACCTCTGGAGAAAGTGTATGACCCAGAATAATATGTTAAAACAAGACTGCGACAAGTTGATGGTAGATTCACAATTCCTTTTTGAGTTCTAAAAAACCAGACAAAATTCAACTTTTATAGCAAAATTTTAGCTTTCAATTTTTTACGTAACAACTAGTACTTACATATTCACTGAAGAGAAAGCTGTAAAACCTCGTGGATTAAAGCAGGTAGCCGCGACTCCAGTTTTATAATATGAATAATAAACAGGTAGTCCAATGTAGGTCACGTTTAAAGTAAACCCTGTTGCATAGTTTGGTTTGATTATCCATATGCAGCGCTCACTGGGACTAATGATAGTATCATTCTTGTAGCTGATCGTTCCTGAGGGGGAGGAGAGTACACCACCACATAAGTTGTTGCTTTCAATATATTCAGGAACGGTAGTAGTTTGTTGGATTGCATGACTACGAATTTCTTGTTTAGTCTTGTCGTTTATTTGATTTTTAGCTAAAATAGGAGCTAAAGCGGTTCAAGAAGAACCGCGTGAAT
>LJIJ01003388.1:0-19335 GCA_001718145.1 Orchesella cincta | reverse complement strand
GTAACATCAGTAAACATCCACGTAACATCCAGATAAACATCCAGTAAACATGATTTTGGATGTTTACGATGTTTACTGGATGTTTACTGGATGTTTACTGGATGTTTACTGGATTTTCTTACTTTCTACTGGATGTTTAACTGGATGTTTACTGGATTGTTATGGAACTGGATGTTTACTGGGTGTTTACTGGATGTTACTGGATGTTTACTGGATGTTTACTGGATGTTTATTGGATGTTTACTGGATGTTTACTGGATGTTTACTGGATTTTTACTGGATGTTTACTGGATGTTTACTGGATGTTTACTGGATGTTTACTGGATTTTTACTGGATGTTTACTGGATTTTTACTGGATTTTTACTGGATGTTTACTGGATGTTTACTGGATGTTTACTGGATTTTTACTGGATGTTTACTGGATGTTTACTGGATGTTTACTGGATGTTTACTGGATTTTTACTGGATGTTTACTGGATGTTTACTCTGGATGTTTACTGGATGTTTAGATTTTACTGGTTTTTTACTGGATTTTTACTGGATTTTTACTGGATTTTTACTGGATGTTTACTGGATTTCTACTGGATGTTTACTGGATGTTTACTGGATGTTTACTGGATGTTTACTGATGTTTACTGGATGTTTACTGGATATTTACTGGATGTTTACTGGATTTTTACTGGATTTTTACTGGATGTTTACTGGATGTTTACTGGATGTTTACTGGATGTTTTACTGGATTTTATGGATGTTTACTGGACTGATATGGAATTTATGTGAAATCCATATGGAATTTTCGTGGACTGCATATGGAATTAGTGTGGAATCCAATATGAATTTTCGTGGACTGATATGAATTTATGTGGAATCATATGGTAATATTCGTGGACTGATATGGAATTATGTGGATCCATATGATATTTCGTGGAGTGATATGGAATTTATGTGGAATGCCATATGGAATGTTTCGTGGATGATATTGGAATTTATGTGGAATCCATATGGAGTTTTTCCGTGGACTGATATGGAATTTATGTGGAATCCATATGGAATTTTCGTGGATACTGATATTGGAATGATATGGAATTTATGTGGAATCCATATGGAATTTTCGTGGACTGATATGCGAATTTATGTGGAATCGGTATGGCATATTCGTGGACTGATATTTTCCTGCTTATGATATTTCGTGGAGTGATTATGGAATTTTATGTGGATCCATATGGAATATTTCGTGACTGATATGGAATTTATGTGGAATCCATACTATGAACTGATATGGAATTATTGTGGAATCCATATGGAATTTTCGTGACTGATATGGAATTTATGTTAAATCGATATGGAATTTTCGTGGACTGATATTGTGAATTTATGTCGGATGATTATTTATGTGGAATTTTCGTGGAGTGATATGGATTTATGTGGAATCCATATGGAGTTTTCGTGGACTGATATGGAATTTATGTGAATCCATGATGAATTTTCGTGGACTGATGTGGAATTTGTGGAATCCATGGAATTTTCGTGGACTGATATGGAATTTATGTGGAATCGATATGGAAATTCGTGGACTGATATGGATTTATGTGGAATCTATATGAATTTCGTGAGTGTATGGAATTATTGTGAATCCATATGGAATTTTCCGTGAGTATATGGATTTATGTGGAATCATATGGGATTTTCGTGGAATATGGAACTTTCTAGCGACTAAAGCATAATCCGTATGTATTGTATGTAATGAGTAACGCATCTATACTGACTGATTCCAATTTCCTTTAAGCTTTTGAAGTGCCAAAATATATGACGGCAAAAGGAAACAAATGAAACTTCTAACTCAGATAATTATGGTTCCAATATTCTGGTCCCAAAAGTCCCTACAATCATTCAGTTTTTATGCAATTTAAGCAATACCGTTACATAAATGCAAGCCAATCTTGGTTGAGTCATAACAAAAATATTTAAAGCTAAGCTAAATATTCGGTGACTGCAAAACCTGCAAAAGAAAACAAATGCATACTTTTAATTTCGATATTCATGATTCCATTCTTCTAATCCTAAAAATGCTAACAATCATTCAGAATTTTATGCAATTTAAACAAAATAAGCATTGCCTGTACAAAAATGCAAACCAATCATTGTTAAGTCCACACAAAATATTTAAAGCTAAGCCAAATAGTCCGTAAGCAATACATGCAGTGAGTCCCTGCCGTGCAGGAACACAATGTAGACGAGTAATATATATAGATCTTAGCTCAGCTTAAGAATTTCACTTACACATGAACAGCGACCACTGATTTTTAAATACAAAAATAGAACCCATTGTAGCTGTGAAGCCGCCATGGTGAAGCTAAAGGACATAGTGTCTCTCTCTAGTTGAAAGTAGAACGGCTAAATATCAAGCAAGAGATAGGAGGAGGACTGTGATTCTAGTCCATAAGCAAAGCAATGAAGGATAACCTTATTTCGTTAATACTAAATTTTTACATTGGAAATCTCATAGAGATCATCTTTTTTGATTTTCAAAATTCACGAAAATTGTGTTCCATAGTAAATCTCTATATATCTCTGGTTTTCCCCAACTTGAAAATAATTACGATTGTAATATCGTATGCCGAATTACACACATCGTTAGTGTTTCTAAGCCACCGTGGACTAATGCTAATAAAAAATTCCTTCTGGATTTTCAAAAAAACTGTGAGATGGTAATCTACAGGGCACATTTTATCGATTCACATACCTCAATTTACGACGACGATAGCATCATGCAAAGTTTATCAGCTTATATCTCCTGCTGAAGCAAAAAATGCAAAGGAAACCATTATGTTCCCCAAACTCAACAAAACGGACAAATATTACGCGAATTCGTACAAGAAGCGAAGTCAACAATTAAATTATTCACTAATCTGGTCTAGCTACTTTCTTCTTATGGAAAACTACACGTAATTAAAGGGAAATATGGGGAGCCCAGAATTTCTCACGGAATCCCGAGATGATCGATAAATGACCCGATAAATTTTTTCTCCATGTTCCACTAATTTATTCACAAAACATTTTCCCAAATCCGATGAATAACCTTTACTGGAATTTCTTTTAAGGGCTTATCAGACAGCTAAATTATTCTGTAATCTGATGGAGCCAAATTTTATCAAAAAAAATTTCTAGATACAGACACAAAAAGCAAAAAATGGGAATTTCTTTTCACAACGAAGAGACGATTGACTTTTGTCATTATCAACCCTTACCTTGAAGCAAGAACAGCAAAAAAGTGCCACTTGTCACCGTTCAAAATGCTTTTGAAACGGAAGTTTCTTCGTGTCTTCATTTTGAACCTTCTGCTAGCAAACACTTTGACGGGCTTTCCAATAATCTACAACAAAATCTCGCTCGTGTGGAAACTAGTAAAAACATTAAAATGAAATATAACGTCATGAACATTTTATACTTCGTCTACATCGCTGTTGTGGCAGTACAAACATTAATGGCGAAAAGTATTCCAATGTGGATGGTAGGTTACTGTGGGTTGATGATAGGAGGATTCCCTGTAGCCTTGCTTGTAGACATGAAAGTGCTACAAAATGTTCCAGAACTCATTCAACTTACCAATCGAATGTTTGTGTTTGAGCGTCAGAATTTTAAATTCTTCGGCGCAGAGGATCCCTTAAGTAGTTTCAACACCGAACTATTTATAGACCTTTTGGGAACATCGACAGCCCCAGTAGCGGCTCTTGGATTTTGTGGATTGATGTTATTTATACCCTGCTTCCCTGGAAATTTTGGTTATCAACTTAACCCCCGAGTGCAAATCTCAATTAAGTTTCAATCAAGAAACAAATGGGTTCATTGTTGGTTTGGTGATAAAAATTATATTGACCACGTTCTCTGTAATTATTATCGCTGGAGTTGCAGCCGCATTAGCAATTATAAACATACAGTTTATATATATTCCCTGCTATTCCTTCAAAAATTACCTCACCCATTGTCAGCGACTATTAGTATCAAGCAGTAGCCGAACAAGGGCTCATTTTCATGTTCACAAACATCAAGTTGCTTCGATGTTTCGACAAATCCAGCTCCTCGTTCAACAACACAATGCCATTCATCAAGGGTTTATCATTGTGCTTATGATCGCTTTGGCTTCAACGGGACTAACTATTTCACTGTACATTATTATCGTTTTGATGGGACAAGGAAGTTCGCTGATACAAGTTGGATTTTTTCTTGCGATGACTATGGATTGGTTTCTTATTATTGTGGTCGTGTCGGGAATGGAGGGTGGTGTTTATAGTAAATCAGGAGAGTTGTTGCGGGCAGCCAATACCGATAAAAACTGGCAAACGGATAAGTGGGCAAAAAGAGTGGTTAGAAGCTGGCAACCACTCAAAATGGGGTTTGGATCTGTTAACTTTTTTGACAAGCTTACTGGCGTGGTTGTGCTTGATTTATCTATTAACCAGACCATTAGTTTGCTTCTGCTGTGAATTTTTTTGTGATCAAGTTACACTGCCACTTTATCGACACATGACACATCGTTAATAACCATGTTCTGAAGAAAGCCTTTTAGTTCTATTAGTTTTTGGTAGATTTAAAAACGAATTTTCTTATATAGCTACAAAGGAAGTACAAAGTTCATAGGATCTTTTAGTTTCTCTATCAGCTTCAACTTTCATTCAATCAAGTGAGCTGAGTTTAATGTACATATACATGCAGCAGCAGCACTTACGATGTAAATTTGTCAATTATTTTACAAAATAACTTGAAACTCATAGCAAAAATTCAACAAATAACAATAAAGCAACTTCTGATTTTCAAGAAATTAATAATTAAGATTATAGTTGCTGTTTTTCTTCGGATGGAATGACATGCAGTACTGGTTATTAAGTGTTGCAGCCACTTTATAAGAATCACTTTGTCTGTAAACCTTTACGTTCTACGTACGTAATTTAAGCATATTCCTGTATACATTGTAACAAAATTTCACGTTGCCCCCATTACAAACGCGCAATTTAAAACGACATAATCGTTGATGAAACCAGATATTAAGGGGGAAGTGGAGGTCGGTACAGGGCGAGCGTTCAGAGCGCGACAGGAGTTTGGAGTGGGTAGAGCTCAGCGTTACGGTTTAACAAGAACTCATAAACCTGCAAAACAACTTCGTGTCATAAATTATTTCACACTCGGTTTAACATTTTTGATTTGCTCATTCTTTACTGTAATGGTCAAATACCATTGTAGTTTTGGTTGATTTTTAATAGATCATAATATGATCCATTAAAAATACATTTTGTTCAACACCCCAATTTAAGTTCTTTTTTATTTGTTTATTTAATCAATTATTTGTTCCTTGACTAGGTGAACTATATAAGTTAAGTCACATCACATTATCCCACTGTATTCTGTCAGGAAAACAGGTATTTACGGGTAGGCCAACAATTACAAAAAATCAGGTTTTCTCTAATATGTTTTGACAAAAGGCGTTAATTTTTCAACTATCATAAAATGATTTGATTGAGATTCTTCGAATAAGCTATAAAAAACTGCATTCCTGCAGAATTCCAAGGAAAGAAGAGGTCAGTTTAACCTTGACTGACGTGTTGCAAGTCGATAAATTTCAGCACAGATTTACTCAGATCTCACAAACGTATAATCAAATGATATAATACTTAAAACCAAATATGAACTTCACTCAAGGTACATTAAGGAACTTAAACCCTTAGAGTACATCCTGTGCAATATAATTCTTTTTTGACAGCTCTCTTGGTTATCTTATAATTATTTACGCATGAAAAACTAGTGCTTCTGATTTCATTCTTGCAGATTGCATTTTTAGTATAATGATGAAAAACATAATTCATGATGCACATCTGAATGCGAATTGGGAACAACGCCTTGTTTGCCATAAAAAGAGCAAGCATCATACGTAACTACTACCTTGATTTTGATTGCACTCTGTGCATCAACGGAGCATAAAACCGTCTCTGGTCATTTCATGCATCACTGCAAAACATGAGCAAATTACTTTTATAAGAACATGCTTTGTTTTCTTATCGATCATTAATCATTAGTTCCATGTGATTAGTTCCTCCATGTATTTTCTAAAGCACAGACGCCCACTATTCTTTTTGATTAATTATTAACAATCACATCTTGCCTTTTGATCAAGGAAGAGAAAAAAAATACATCCACAACCCGCAGGGTCACTAAAAGGATGCATTTGTCTATATATATGTGACTAGCATTCCAGATTATGCAGTCAGTCGGGTTTGAGCTGGTGAACATAACTAATAGACACATGAAAATAATTTTTGTTTGTGTATTCTGTATTTTTTGTTTTGTATGATGAACGTGTATCACTCATTCTCCCTTATTTTAGCTCTGGCGCATTTCCAAATTAAATTAAGTTCAGCAGTACAAGCTCCTGTTTATGATTTTGTTATTGGTAATTTAATTTTTTTTAAATTAGCAATTTCAGATTTAAAAAACTGTTTTTATGCCAATTTATTTTTTTAAATGGGCATTAATTCTCAGTGGGCGGTGGAACAGCAGGATGTGCTCTGGCACGGAAACTCTCCGACTCTGGGCAGCACTCAGTGCTTTTATTGGAAGCTGGAAATATTCCTCATCCGGAATTAGACGTGCCTGCTTTGGCATCAACTTTTTTAAGTGATCCAAACTATGCAAAAACATATTATTCAGTTCGTCAACAAAATGCGGATTTGGAAAATGGAGGCGTAAGTTTAGCAATTGCTATAAAAAGTAGCATATTGTTGGAAAAACTAAATGTTGATTAATATGTTTCTATCAAACTAGGTAACAGCCTATAGAGTAGGTAGAACTCTTGGTGGAAGCAGTTCCGTGAATTCCATGCATTTCAACAGAGGAAATGCTGCCAGCTATGATAAATGGGCAGAAATTACTGGAGATTCTAGCTGGAGGTATGACAACCTTTTAAAGTATTTCAAAAGGAGTGAAAACTACACCGGAATATTTCCATCTGATAAACATGGGCGAGATGGACCAATAACTGTGAGCTTGCCAAAGTATGTTCCTTTGTTGAACGAGTGGTTAGGAGCAGGCCAGTTCTTAGGTTACCCCATTTCTGATCCCAACGGTCCTCAACGAATTAGTAAGACATTAATTTCCAACTATGCTCTTTTCCGTCCTTTTTAAAAATAAGTAACTGAGCAATTTCATAGGTTTCTGTCCTGCCGAGTATTCCAAACGATTTGGTAGACGTGTGAGCTCATACACAGGTTATCTCAAACCTGTTCTTGGTTCACGTAGAAATCTCAAAGTTTTACTGGATTCAGAAGTGAAAAAAATCATTTTTAACGGAAAGCGAGCTATTGGAGTTCAGTTCCAGAGGAGTTCTACATCCAGATTTTCGACTCGTAGCGACGTGGTTTTTGCAAGGAAAGAAATCATTATCAGTGCCGGAGCTATTGAGAGTCCAGCTTTGCTAATGAGATCAGGAATTGGCCCCAAGGAAACACTAGAAAATGCAAAGGTACTGCAGTAATACCCAGATCCCATAAACCAATCTCACTTCGCCCCAAATGAATGCTTGTATAAATTTCTTCCAAAGATACGTCCTGTAAAATACCTCAATGTTGGTCTGAACTTACAAGACCACGTTGGTGTACGATTGGATTTTGTGATAAACAAAACATCAGCCGCATTCATTAAAGAAAGGGATTTGAATCCGGAAACATTGAGATACTATAATGCAGTCGGGGATGGTATAAATTTAATTTTTAATATAACGACTTATTGGCAGACTGAAAAGGTAAAAATCGGAATGGTTTCAATATTCCAGGCCCATATTCTTCCTATGGAGGTTTTGGCGGTCAAGCTTTTATTTCCACAACGAGCCAAGGAAATCTCACAAATACCGCTGATATTCAACTGCTTTATATGGCCAGTCCTGGTGATCCTAATTTATACGCTCCGCGACCCAATATTCAAACAGCAGACGATGAAGTAGCAACATCCGTTTACGTCATTGTTACAAACCCGTTGAGTCGTGGCATACTCAGATTAAATCGGACGGATATAAATGGATCACCTATAATTGATTTGCGACATCTCACTCATCCCGAGGATATGTTAGTTGCGATTGATGGTAATAGTTTCATTCCCACATCAAAATTGGTGAACCAAACGAGTGTTAATTAACTCTCAATTTTAGGAATCGAGATGGCCATGAAAGTATTTGAAATTACTCCACAGTTTCAAAGGCTTGGAGCTCGATTTCCTCTCAATCAGTTTCCAGAGTGTGAGCCTTTCCCATTTCGATCTCGTTCTTATTGGGAATGCTATGCAAAACAGTCCTCAACAAGTTATATGCATGCATCAGGGACTTGTGCTATGGGTGGTCGCAATTCCTCTTCTGTTGTGGACCATAAGTTAAGGTAAATTACTTGGTTTACAATAACATACAACTAATATATGATCAATAGCATTTATAATTAATACTATTTATTTCATATTTTTTTCAAAATGCAATAGAGTTATTGGAATTGGGGGTCTCCGAGTTGTGGACGCGTCTATAATGCCCACCATTACCAATTCTAATCTTCAAGCAGCCGTTTACGTAATTGCTGAGAAAGCTTCCGATATGATTTTACAAGAGTGGGATAGCTAAGAGATTAAAATATAAAGAAATTCAAGACAACTCCAATCTAAGATCGTCGTTGCTCGATACCAAAGAAGGAATACGCCTACATAAAGGAAACCAGAGTTTTAATTTAAGAGTTTTTAATACATTGAAAAATTATAAGTGGTATTTAAAATTTAAACTATATTGTTCATTTATATCGCTCTGAAAAATGGCAGATAATTATTATTAAAGTAATGTATACAAAACCAACGGTTGTGGATTTTGGAAGGCGTGTCTTCCAGCCCAGATTCTCATAGACTAATTAGCTAAAGCAACAACTCAGTTTGCTATTTAATAAAATTACTTTTATGGCTACGTGGTTAAGCTGACAGTATAGAGTTGGCAGATATTTTACAGTCCACAGAGGCAGAGGTTTAACAGGTCAAAAGTGTTGTGGATTTCGTTGTATGAATTTTTAAAATGCCCCCCTACACTGTCGCGTTTCTATTCGTTGCATATTTTGTTCTAAACACAAATGCTTACCATTTCCCCATTTCAATTCCCGAGTATTGTTTCTCAACGATCATAACGTCTAGGAATTTCTCAACAACAATCTTCAACGAGAATCCATCCAACCGTTCCTCAGTTCTGTCCCCACTCATTCTGTACGAATCTGGAACCAGCTCGTTCCAAATAACCGAGGATGACATTGACAACGAAATCTTGAGCCAACGACACAAATACTTTCGGCTAACGTCAAAATTTCGAAGCCAAAATTGTACTGTGTTCATTCTCCACACAGAAACATTCAACGAGACAACCATCGAAATTCAAAATTCAGGTTTTGGCAAGTCAGACAATGCCATTTTTTTATAACAATAGACGATCCAATTGCCGAAAACTCCATAAGCAGAGGTTTTGTTGAAAACTTATTTCAATCGGAAGAAATAACTCCATTTCATGCAAATATAGCTTTTGTATCTTCTACAAACATATACCCTCTCTGCTATTTCTGTAAAACTAACGAATCCACAATCTCTGGTGCAAGTTATGAAAAGTTGTTCAATTCGAGCTTTGAAACGACAGCTAGACAATTAAACGGCCAAGGCTACAGAAAAGTTGGAGAAATCACCAACAAAATTCAAAGAATGGGAACATATTGATAAATGCATTGATCTGTCTAAGAGACAAAACAAAGGTCCATTTACCATGAAGCGGCCAAGAAGTGCCGTCCCTCAGACTTTGTAATTTTCTTTGACCTACTGCAACATCTAAATGTATCCATGAGACTAGGAGTTACGGAAAATCTGGGGATGGATGGTTTCTTCAGGGAAAATATGGCGAGGGGGTAGTGCAGCATATCCCAAATACACATGCGGCAACCCGTGGAGGGATAATTATCATGGATGAATGGACTCCCGATGTTCTGGCCTGTGCGGACGTGTACAACCTATCCAGTTTGGAATTCAGTATCACCCATATCCTCGACATTTACACATTTCTTGCCATTATTTCCATCGGCATAGCGTATTCCTTTATTTACAAAGATATTGGAAAAGGGTTTGATCTACTATGGCTGTTTATGGGAAGCACGTGTTGGCTACAGCATTATTGTAATTTACATTGTATGCATAACATTGGCATCAAAAATATTCCAAGGGCTTTTGGAATCCGATGAAATGCGCCTGCGTGAGTTGTCGTCAAGTCCAACACTTCTTAAAGACAAGGGATTTAGAATTTGGATGAAGGCATCCTTTTCCAAGGTACCTTTAACATCTTTAATGCCATTAAGTTTTAATAAAAAAGTGCTAGATTCTTTTGGCCCAAATTTTGATATCGAAAGTAAGTTTTTTTATGGGGACGGGAAACCTGAATTGCAACTTCCAATGAAGGACACAAACCAAATGATAAAACTGATGGCGGAACACAAGCTTATTGCTGTGGGCATAAATTTACAACATCTCCGAGTTTTGACAATTGCTCACCGGTTTGTTTATGTACAAGACAAGTATGTTTGCATGAGACGAAGTTTCTCAAGTATCATGTTTCAAATGAAACCTACGTATCGGTGGTGGGGCTATTTGTCATCAAAAGTTTTATCTTTGCAGACTACTTGGTTTGAGTTTGGGATATTCGCCCGTCCCAAAAAATTGCTCGTTACACATTATCTAAAGGAGTTTAAGACCTTTGAGAATTGAGCCTGGGGAGAATTTCAGTGTTCCTCTTCCCACTGGGTTTAAGTCTATGTTGGGTGTTGCGTGCAGTATTCATTGTTTTATTGGTATCGTAATTTTAGGATTTCATTGCATAGCAGCTATTCCTCGATTGGCTAAATGGCTTAAGGTATATATTAGGAATATCTTAAGTGTAAAACCTGCAACTGGAGATGTCATGGTGTCGTTGACTATAAAAATGATTTAAAGAAAAAATCTATTTGGCAGAAACTTATAAAAAAGGTTTTAAAATGAAAAAAAAAAGTTGACAAAAAAGTATCTCTTTTCTTTTGTTTATTTCAATGGCAGAGTTGATAATATGTTCAAAATTTTCACAAGGCACTTTTACACAACAAATAAATATTCTAATTGTACATAAAATTCAGTTTGGAATATGAATTTTATTTGTAATAGACTAAAGGTATAGAGCATTAAATGTATGATAGGAAGTTTAAGTCGATGTTGAAAAAATTAATCAATTAACATATATAGCTTTGAAGACTTGCGCGGAATATATCTTTATATGTAATAATATAACTTGTATGCAAAAGCCTTGTTATTTTAAAAATATTATTAACAAATATATTTCTAGCTAATGTACTTAAACCATTTTACTCCCTGATGTCTTACTATTAAAGTACACTGGAATGAATGAATTATTGTATTCGTCCATCAACGAGTTTTTGATGTCTTGTGTTTGGTTATCAAACTGTGCCTTTCCATCATACCATGGAGTACTCACCCCTGCACAATGATCTAAAAAATTCTCCAAGATCGGCAAACATTGGTCTTTGCTTGGTATCTATATTCCAGCATTCATCCATCCGTTTGTAGCTAAAATATTAATAACGCATGCAAAAATGTTGAAATTTGAAAACGTTTGTATATGTTGGAATTGTAAGGAGTTTATTATATTACATATTATCCGATGCTAGATGTGGTGACGAAAGCCGCAACCCATCTTTGATCTCATCTGCAAATCCAGGTGTCCAAGATAAACCACCATAAGGTGTAGATCCTGAAAGTTGAAGGTTAATTTTTGTATCTCTAAACAATTCCATTGTGCAAATCCCTGATAAAATACTACAAGATTATTTATGGATACCCAAACTGTATATTTCCCAGATTGTTATGCCGTAACTCCACACATCTGATTTGAGGGTAAATTCTCTTTCTGTCAAAGTCTCATATGCCATCCATTTCCACGGCATGACATCATTTTCTGATTTCTTCACGTATTTTTCATACTCATAAAGTTTTCGAGAAAGTCCAAAATCTCCAATTTTACATGTTTTATTCTCATTCAGTAGAACATTTCTCGACGACAGGTCACCATGAACAACCTTCCTACTACCAATGTAACTCATTCCTTCAGCAATTTCTCCTGCAAAGCGATGCAGATCATAAAGTTGTGGAAATGATTCCTGTTCCGGCAAATCACCAATGACCTCGTAAATGTCTCGTTTTATCTGTTTCAGGTATGCTTCCAAGGAGCCGTTTGAACAGAATTCAGTAGCAATGCAAAGAACTCCTGAAACAATTTGTTAATTATTAAGATCCATCAGCTAACCCTTGCGTAAAAAGTAAATACCTTTATGTATTTCCTTAATGTAAGCTCCAATAAAGCCAACAACGTTCGGATGTGGACCAATATGACAGAATATCTTGATTTCACAAAGGAAACTTTTGAATACAGCCTTTGTGCAATCTCTGTTTGGCTTTTTAATTGCGGCTGCTTTCCCTTTTGCAACTCCTTTATAAACAGTTCCAAAATTTCCAAATCCGACAATTTTCTGCGTGTCTTAAAATTAAGCATAAAGTTAGCTTAAAATTTAAGCCATTTGTAAACCATTTGAGTCAATATATTTATATATAAAGTTACCTATGCTAATATCTAAAATTGACAGCTCATAAGTGGAATTGAACTTTGTATTTTCTAGTGAATCATCAGTGGCGTCATTTTCATTATCACCGACAAGCAAAGATCTTCCTTGCAAAAATTCCTTTACTTCGTTATCCGATAAATATTTATTGAGCTTTTTGTATCGAATGCAAACTCCAAACACTATTATTCCAGCAATTATCAAAATTACTGCGATAGAAACCACAAAGGCGATTATCCGCATGTCGGTTTCCGTCCGTCCAGGAAGTGGAGGATACCACATTTGTCGTCCCGAGTAAACTTTTGATATAAAAGTAATGTAAAAAAAATAGCAAATATTTTAAAAGTTAAATGATGAAAGAAATGTTTTTACATTACCAGATTCCTTTTCCAAATACGATTCCCGATTTTTCAAATTCTTGAAATCCTTAATTTTCCACCACCCATTTTGACGCTCTTTAGAATCACCGTCGAAAGCTTCCACAATAAAGTAGCTGATGTTGTACAAGCTCCCAAAACTTTTAAAATGAGATAAAAGCCTCAAGTACCTATCCATTATTCCCGAGTCCTCGTTCAGAACTACTTCTACTTCCACACGAAAATGGAGGTTTACATGGGGTAAAATATTTTGATAGCCACGCTTTGTATATAAGTGAGCATCAAATACATGGCCTAAAGATTTTATATCATCTTGTCCCGACAACGTTAGTTTTTCACTACAGACCAAATAACTCAAGTATTTTGTGATTCCTGAGTCTGTGAAAAAACTTCTCATGACTTCGAATGTGGAACCACTGTAAAAGTATAGACAATTCTCGGAGCTCATTTGTAGTCCCAAATTGAAATTGAGTTTAGGAGCAGATGGTTTTCTCATAATTTTAAATCCCTGAATAGCCTCATTTGCATTAAGTTTACCGGCAAGTGCTTGAAGTATCATTGTCATACTTGGGAACTCTATGTGAACCCCCGCTATAAATTTTAACGGCTTTAATTGCAGCCCTTTAATCAAGTGGAGAAAGTCCATCGCCTCTTTGGTTGAAGTGAAAGTGTAGCTGATGAAAATATTCCTGTTTTTTTCAAGTAGCCGTTTAGCTTCCAGATTTTTTAGTGCGGACATAACATTATGTGAACTGTTTTTTACAATTATCTCGGTGGATTGAAACTTGTGGAAATTGAACTGGAGCATCATTTCTAAATCCTCCGCATTAAATATCTCCTGGCCACCTTGACCTTTTCCGTTTCGTAAAATGCTCCCCAAAATTCCGTCGTGAAAGTAGTTTGCGTTTCGTACTTCGTCTGGACGACCAAATATCCAATCTATGCAAGCATCAACTTCCCAGTTATTTATTTTCTCGGGATAATTTCTCAATACGAAAGAGGGTAGTTCCGCCATCATCATGCTTTCACCACCAACTGGGCGCAGATAGTTTAACCAACTTGTCGTGGATGGGGCTGGGTTGGACAGGTCATCAGTTGCAGATTTCATGATGAGAGGAAAATGACTTAGTTTGCCCCAATTCAAAATGGCTTCATTGTACTCATTAAACATGTAAACTGCTGGGTTGCAGAACACAGTGTTATTTTGTTCTTTTCGAAAATTGGAGTTTATATCCACTTGCAGTAACACCTCTGCATGCTTATGTCTTTCTAAAATTTCATTTCTGAGCACTTTTGCTTCTTCTAACTTGGTTCTGACATTATTTGCATAATAATGTGAGCTATTTAATCTATCATAATCTAATTCAATTTTAGATTGCAAAACGTACATAGAGGCGTTTATACCTTTGCAAACTTCAACAACATCACCAAACGATAAATTGTCTGAAACTGAAACGTTACACCCAACAACAAATTCCTTGGATATTTTATGGGCAAAATCAACGTCTACTTTAACCACATATTTGTTTTTTCTGGGAATTAATTTAAAAACTAAAGCTTTTAGAGTAACATTTTGAATAGGAGACGATTTGTAACCTGAAATTATTGCCACGTTTTTTTCAAAAAGAGGACGTAGAAGAGTAACTAAGCTTGTCAATTGATGGGACCCACTCCCAGCGAATGAAAACAGTGTAGGAAGTAGTGCGGTTATAACACTTCCAAAATCTGTTGTTTGATCGTTTCCGGTTGGATTGTTTACCACAGGTTTCCATTCATGAATGGTGTGTTCGTTTGCCATTGTACTTGAGCAGTCTAAAATCATCTCCATTTTGAAATCGATTTTCGGTTTTGTAGTTGAAAATGGAGACTCTTCGCTACCAATATTGTGAAGCAATTCGTTCCATTGATCTATAATTAATTTTTTAAAATAGAGTATAAAATGAGCATTTCTTACCGTTCACCTCTTTGAATGTCGCTTACTGTGTGTTAAAACAATGGAGTTGAAATGCGAAGCAATTTCCAGTAATATTGCTGGTGCTGTCCAATCGTAGATATCACTTGTGCTGAGAAAAGGTACCAGCTTAAAATTTTGTTGGTTTGACTTTGTTTCCTCTTTCATTCTGGTTATTTCTGGTATCATAAACCCAACATTTCTATTTTCTTCTGTTAACCAACGCTTCCCAAAAGTTGATAAAAGACTGTGATGCTGATTGTCTCCGACATTTTGTTCAGTTACAAAATAAACCGTTTGTCGCCCTTTCACTATCGCCTGAGAAAGAACTGGAATATCTTTAAGAAACATTTCATTTCGCTCATGCAAATTATTCATTTGTCTCCTAAAAATTCCAAATGATTCAGGAACACCAACAGTATTTCCAAAATCTGTGTAAATCACGGTAAAATAAAAGAACTCCATTATGTAGGCCAACTTTGGACACCCGATTAAATTTTCACTGTAGCCAATTCCAACAACTTGACCAAACACCCAACTGTTGGCTTTGAGCACATTATTCAAGTTAGTTCCACCAGCTTGCGTTATTTCATAGCAGTTTGTTAACTGAGGTAACTCAAGTAAAAACACAAAATCGATGTTTGCAATTTTCACATCAAACTCCTTTTCTCTTTCGTAATTGGTACCATTAGTAATGTCGAATCGGCAAAAAAAAATTAACAGTAGTTATAACTAATTTGAGAAACATATGGGAATTATTTACTTAGTTTGTAACTCACTCCATTGCAAGGATTAAAGTAATATCAATCTTTGTTTCAACTGCATCCCTCACTTGCTTAACTATGCCAGTTATTTCTTCTCCACACCACAAGTTAGCCACCAGCTACATCCTAAATAATAAAAAATATATTCAGTTTTATGGTGTTTATATGCCTTTTTGTTTGTTTCGTAATATTTCGTTTGTATTCCCTGCCTAGCTTATAAAGACCAGTTATTGATAGAAGAGAATTATCCGGTTGCAAGTTCTTTTCTTCATTTGAAAGAAGTCTTAAATTGGCTACAAACTCTTCAGGGGAAAGTCTCCTATTTAGAGCAGCGATAGGCCTGTTAATTCCAAAATCCGACGGGATAAATTAAAGCTATTCTCACTGTGTATGTGAAACACATTTTGAGAAGTATTGATGGAATGTAAAAAAGTAGCACACAGACTCCCATTATTTCCATTTTGCAGTGTTATATTTAGTGATCTTTGTAAATTTTTTCAAGTCCAGGAATGATGAGGGCCAAGGAGTAATGCAGTACTACCGTGAATTAGAAAATTTGTGAATTAGTTGAACCACTTTTGGATTACTCATTCGTGGTTAAACTGCTGATGACTCAAACAGTATAGTTTTGTGTTATGATATTTATTATTGAGTGTTCTGTGTTTAAAAATTTATAACGATTATTCAATTGTGATTTTTGAAATTGGAGTAAAACAGGATGCTACACAAAAAATATGCGTATGTGTGGTTTTTATTCCAATAGCTCATTCAGGCCTGGTGTGCATTGATTCGTCCTTGATTTCGTATTTCCAATGCATTTTTAAGGACCGTACATCAAACTATCAGCAATGTGTAAATTAATGGGGAATTAATAGTTTTTACAAAAATTGAAGAAAGCTTTCTAGCAACGTATTCTTAATTATTGTAGATTGTAAAATTTATTCTTTTTTAAGCTTTAATTGACCGGTAATGAAAACAACAAATTATACAGACACCGATTTCTCTATACAATATTTATTTTAAAATATTATTCATATTCTTTGTTACAATTATTACTTCTATAAAGGAAATATTTATGTTTAAAGTTAAACATTTCATCATTTAATATATCACATATTATAGTTATTAGATTAAAACGATTTAAAAATTTATTTTATGAGTTTAGTAGAGTTAGAACTACATTAATAATTCTTATTCTGAAACAATATTAGTTTCAATCACCTAGTCCTCATTCGTTACAACAACTTTAGTCTGAGAATTTCTATTGTTCTTTGAGCAACGTTCAACGTGACGTTTTAATACTTTTTTAAAACATAAGCATAATTCCTTAAGTTTAGAATGGACCCGAATTTCAACCAGAAATACAATTTTGCTCACGAGCAACCCAAGGGCAAGAACAACAAAAACGATGGAAATATTTCCTTTTAAATCCGATGAAATAACTGACCTTTCGCTGTCTCCCTCTGGATTTGCCCTACCTCCTCTTACCTTTGTCATATAATTCACAGTAAATCGGTCCACCAGCTCCAAATCCCACTCATTTCTAGTCCTTCCATTCTTTGATTACTTTTCAAACTAACAAATCTCCCGAAACCAATCACACTGTCTAGTTTGAACATTGTCTCTTTACTAAGATATGTTCGATCTCGAATACTGGGAAAGCTTCTCAGATCTCTGTATGTCTCATGTGCTTCAATATCAGGTAAAAAATAGCGCAGTTTGATTACATTTCTTTAGAATATCGACATTTGTTGGAGTGCCAATTTCAAAAATGGATGCAAATTCGGATGCAATCTAGTCTTATTCATGATGAACTCTGTTCTATTCGGAACCAAGATAGTTTTTGTACCCGGTGAAATCTTGGTATGACTGTATTCTCCCATGATGAACGAATAGTTCACTGGCAGCATAGACATATGCTGCTCTTGCCTACTTGTCCCATTCATGGCGGCAGTTAATGGAAAATTCCGTAATCTGCGTAAAGGGGGACTTTGTCACTCCACCTAATCCCCTTAATTTCGTATAAATATTAAAAGAATAGTTTACTAATGAATCAAACGTATCAAATGGGATCGGGAACGGGGCAACGTGATTTCTGTAATGTTCTTATTCGATACGCATTGCTCAAAACTAATGTCATCAGCAAAAATGGTCCAATGGCCCATCTTAGACGACGGACTCTGAGATACTTTGCGATGGGGTCTCCTGCTCCAATAAAGCCTTGACTACTTCAGCGTACTCTAATAAAAATTGAAAACTATCTTCCTAATTTTCACTTTTCTAAGTGATAGCACGCTATGTTTCTCCTCCACAAAGAAAGTGTAGACATATGAGCAAAACATCGCCATTAGACTTGTTGAAATGGCAATGCAAACCCAAATATACAAATCAAATATATTTGCAAGCTGTTCGAAAGCAAGGGCAAAATTTCCTGCGGATCCACAACTAACGAATTTTAGCTTTAATGGTGAAGCCTAAATTTACAGGCGTCTTCTGTTCCTCCAGCGTCCGCGCAATTGCAAACGAAGGGTGCAATGTACCTTGTTTCGAATGGGAATTGCGTTTAGCATTCGTGTGAGTAGCGTCTTTCTAGGGTCCACCAATTGGTAGTGATAAACGACGCATTGGCTATGATTGTCTGTATTAAAAGCCTGAATTCAAATCGATATCGAACTTTCTCCAGGTCAGCCCAGACAGAGTTGTGGCTGGGCACCGGGCCGCCGGTCCGCGCGCCGCGCACTGAATTTGTGGGACGGACAGGGCACCTGTCCGCCGGCCACTACAATAATTGTGACCGGGCACCAGGCCGCTGGCCACCAGCAAATTTGTGGGCACCCCGGGGCACAGGCCGCTGGCCACCAGCAAATTGTGGGCACCGGGCACCAGGCCGCTGGCCACCAGCAAATTTGTGGGCACCGGGGCACCAGGGCCGCTGCCACCAGCAATTTGTGGGCACCGGGGCACCAGGCCGCTGGCCACCAGCAAAATTTTGGGCACCGGGGCACCTGGCCGCTGGCCAACACATAATTTGTGGGCACCGGGGCACCTGGCGCTGGCCACCAGCAAATTTTTGGGCACCGGGGCACCTGGCCGCTGGCCACCACATATTTGGGCACCGGGCACCTGGCCGCTGGCCACCAGCAAATTTTTTGGGCACCTGGGCACCAAATTTTTGGGCACCGGCCGCTGGCCACCACATAATTTCTGGCACCAGGCACCTTCCGCCGCCGCCACTAAATTTGTGGACACCGGGGCACCGTGCCGCTGGCCACCAGTATATTGCTGGCAAAGTTGGAGACATTAAATGAGATTCAGCTTCAGTTATTTTAAATTATGTACCAATGCAAAACCCGGATTAACTTCAAGCTTGTCATATGTGTTAATTAGTGGCTGGGAATGATCGCTATTTGATTTTCAGCTGAATTTAATATTTTAGTTTGTGTTCAACTTAAAGTTCATGAAAACGTTGCAATACCGGCCGACTGCTAAATCGTTGAAGTTAAGTTGTAGGAGTTAAGGACTTTCCCCAAACTACATGATAGCT
>LJIJ01003387.1:0-19335 GCA_001718145.1 Orchesella cincta | reverse complement strand
ATTTTTAATTAAACGATTTATATTGCTTTTGGAAATTACTTGCCATTCATGTTGAATTTAATGGGTACGAAGGTTTCACATTTGCTGCAAAAACGGCAGATAAAAGTTAAGCTCTTCATTTCGAGAAGTTGGCCCTGAAATTGTGCCCCGAAGAAGAAGAGGTGATGTTGGCTTCTTGTGTATTCGTCCGACATTTTACCGCCTTTTTTCATGGACAAAGCCTCTGCCCATAATTTCAGTCAATTTCAGTCAATAATCTGTTGAGGTTTGAACCACCAAAAATTGATACTTTTCCCGCTTCACGATTTTTTTCTCAGGTTCCATGAAATAGTTCCATGTTCCATATTTTTCTGAATGGATGGCATAAAATTCATGCCAGAAATTCCGGTAAGAATTAGGCAATACGAATGTTAGCTCATGTTTCTCTGGAGTTATCTCATAGTACAAAGGATCTTCTTTTAGGTGAAGGTGGCAACAGTAGAAATGAGCTTCGCGATGCATGATTTTATTTTGGACTCCACCCAGGCTCGTCCAGTTGGCAGACCTTCTGCAGTTTGTTGAATGCCGAACAATATTCAAATTTGGCTGTGTAGGGAGGTGACTTTTCAAAACTGAATGTTCTTGTTTCCATCCCAAAAAATGGAGTCGTAGTGTTTCGTTTCTGGTACTGTAATCTTACTACAGAATATCTTGAAAGAACTACTGGATTTTCCGGGTGGATTAAATCAATTCCTTTGTAATTTATCAGGTGAATGAGTCATTTGGCATAGGGTTCGAGTTGTTTATTCAAATTTGAAATTGGAATGAAACTTGAATCTTCCCGCTTTGTTATGGAGTAGTTTCGGAATATTTCTTTGAAACTGTGGGTTTCCTTTGCAACATATTGGGAATAAGGGAGAAAGGTGACTATTATGTAAAAATATAAGCTAAGCATATTTGATTGATATTATGTTTCAAATTTATAAAGTCAAAAATATCTTGCCAAACCAAGCTTATTGTGTTAAAAACTCGTTGTATGAATTGCTTAGCAGTTGGTAGTTCAAACAGCTAAATATCAACTGACAATTGGAGACGTGCCTGTAAAACTAAATGCTTAGGTCTCTAAATTATTCAAAAATGTAAAAAAAAATATGTGAGAAACTAAGGCTCCACGATATGGGTTCAGCAACGTGACCACGTGTTTAAAACGATTGCTCATATTTCATTTGAAATCCTTAGTTGTTTTAAAATTTAGCAGGCAACATTTTTTTTATTGCACACAAACCCAAGGTAAATCCCCCTGGTCTTGATTTGATTAAACTTACTAATTATTCATACAAATATCTAAAGCATTACATTTGGGTTTTGCTTCTGTAGGCCGAGAATGAAATGAATGAATGAATGAATTTAATTGTATCACTTCTTTTTCAGGCCACAGACCTATAAAGAATTATTTTTACAATAGCTTTTGACAATTGTTGGATGGAGTTCCACATGATATTTGACATTTAAACGCAACGTATTATAAAACATCAGCAAATATTTTCAGCGAATATTATATTATACGTACATTATCATATGTGACTACGTTGTAGGTACTTGACAAGTTATTAACATCAATATATTGTGACTTGTGACAAATGATTTTTAATAACTATACAACTTTACGGTACTCTAGCGTTAACAAAAATATATAACGCTCGACTCATTAACTTATTCACAGTGACGAGAAAAAAAACTACTTAACTTTCATTTTGTTGACTTATATTGAGTTCATTACCCATGCTAATTTTGTACAACTTTGATTTTTGTGTAGTAGGTATCGCTTATAAGTAAAACTACGTATTACAAGTGTGGGAAAGTGCATGCTTGCAGAAACATTCTGTATGGTCATGATAATTTTTGTCATTCCATAACTCTTTAATGTTGTTCATAACATCTTTGTACATACTTTTTACGCTTTTCGGTAATTTAATTTTGAGGTCATCACCAATTCTTTTCCATGGCACATTACAATAATTATTGCAGACGCAAATTGATGGTTCCATTCCTGTCGATTATATTCCACGTGTTTGTCCATGATAGATTGCATGATATGTTGTTGGTACCATGAGAATTTCCAATTTTCCATAACGCTTTCAGGTTCACTTTAACTGCTTGTGAGTTCCAAAAGGATGAATGGTTATCTTTTGAATTGCCAGTCATGTCGATAACAGGTTCACTAGGTACTCTGGTCAGTGGTTTACTGTTGGGGGGCTTGATAGATGTGTCCACGTATTTAGGTAGGCTGGTCTGCTCGATACTTCTTTCACGATCATGATTTCTCATGTTAGTTTCAAGTGAAGGATCCATTTTTGTTCCAGTTTCAAGTATTTGTTTCAGAGCATTTAAGTCGCATTCGTTTAGTGTTGAGCTTTGTTGACCTTCGTTTGGTTTTGGTAGGCGTGGCATCTTGGTAGAGGGAGGTACGTCATCCGTGATAGATATTTTCTTTGGATATTTTTTTAACTGATGACAGTTTCGAAACACAGCTTGTTTATCTTTTTTAGATTTTAACTTCACAATCGCAACAAACTGGTCGGACTTCTTCGCTTTTTTAACTTGCACTTCTTCGACATTTACGCTCACATTTAGAGCTGATTGTAATAGATTTGTGATTATTTCGGTTGGTTTATCGCTTGTTAGCAGGTTGGGGTCATCTAGACCATGAATAACTACGTTCATTTCTCTATTTTCACGAGATTGCTTGTTCACATTTTGAACTGTAAACTCTGTAATAGGGCTTACATTAGCCGAGCACTGTGACATTTGGATTTGAAGTTCTTGTCCAATTAATTTATTCAAACAAGAGTCAACTTCTGACTTCAAATGCAATAAATTTGTTTTAGAAAACTGTAAAATATGCAGTTGATTGCACTGGATGATGTCAAAAGCGTTTTGTATGCATGACAAAATTCTGTTATGGGACAGCTACTAAACAAGGCTAAATGGCCTTTGCTCAGTTCAACTTGCCCCGTTTCTTTACTTTTATTATTTAACATAATGGCTTTGTGACAAATGACGACTTGACACTTATTTTGCTGATTTTGCTATTGAAGAGCTCTTTTTGCTTTCTGAGCCACTCTCTTTGACAGCTCATATGTGGTGTGAGCCGAGAATGCTGCCACAATCGCATGTCTTTATCATAAAAAATCAAAGAAAGATGATTGGGTTACAGAATGAAAGACGCAACATGCTCAACAAATGATAAGACATATTCTTGGCAATGTTATAATAAAGAATGCATTTATAGCAACTTACACACATGAGCTGTCAAAGAGAGTGGTCAGAAAGCAAAAGAGCTCGTCAATTAGCAAAATCAGCAAAATAAGTGTCAAGTCGTCATTTGTCACAAAGCCATTATGTTAAATAATAAAAGTAAAGAAACGGGGCAAGTTGAATTGAGCAAAGGCAATTTAGCCTTGTTTAACCACTGTCCCATAGCAGAGTTTTTGTCATGCATACAAAACTCTTGTGACACTATCCAGTGCAATCAACTGCATATTTTACAGTTTTTTAAAACCAATTTATTGCATTTGAAGTCAGAAGTTGACTCTTGTTTGAATAAATTAATTGGACAAGAACTTCAAATCCAAATGTCACAGTGCTCGGCTAATGTAAGCCCTATTACAGAGTTTACAGTTCAAAATGTGAACAAGCAATCTCGTGAAAATAGAGAAATGAACGTAGTTATTCATGGTCTAGATGACCCCAACCTGCTAACAAGCGATAAACAAACAGAAATAATCACAAATCTATTACAATCAGCTCTAAATGTGAGCGTAAATGTCGAAGAAGTGCAAGTTAAAAAAGCAAAGAAGTCCGACCAGTTTGTTGCGATTGTGAAGTTAAAATCTAAAAAGGACAAACAAGCTGTGTTTCGAAACTGTCATCAGTTAAAAAAATATCCAAAGAAAATATCTATCACGGATGACGTACCTCCCTCTACCAAGATGCCACGCCTACCAAAACCAAACGAAGGTCAACAAAGCTCAACACTAACCGAATGCGACTTAAATGCTCTGAAACAAATACTTGAAACTGGAACAAAAATGGATCCTTCACTTGAAACTAACATGAGAAATCATGATCGTGAAAGAAGTATCGAGCAGACCAGCCTACCTAAATACGTGGACATCTATCAAGCCCCCCAACAGTAAACCACTGACCAGAGTACCTAGTGAACCTGTTATCGACATGACTGGCAATTCAAAAGATAACCATTCATCCTTTTGGAACTCACAAGCAGTTAAAGTGAACCTGAAAGCGTTATGGAAAATTGGAAATTCTCATGGGTACCAACAACATATCATGCAATCTATCATGGACAACACGTGGAATATAATCGACAGGGAATGGAACCATCAATTTGCGTCTGCAATAATTATTGTAATGTGCCATGGAAAAGAATTGGTGATGACCTCAAAATTAAATTACCGAAAAGCGTAAAAAGTATGTACAAAGATGTTATGAACAACATTAAAGAGTTATGGAATGACAAAAATTATCATGACCATACAGAATGTTTCTGCAAGCATGCACTTTCCCACACTTGTAATACGTAGTTTTACTTATAAGCGATACCTACTACACAAAAATCAAAGTTGTACAAAATTAGCATGGGTAATGAACTCAATATAAGTCAACAAAATGAAAGTTAAGTAGTTTTTTTTTCGTCACTGTGAATAAGTTAATGAGTCGAGCGTTATATATTTTTGTTAACGCTAGAGTACCGTAAAGTTGTATAGTTATTAAAAATCATTTGTCACAAGTCACAATATATTGATGTTAATAACTTGTCAAGTACCTACAACGTAGTCATATGATAATGTACGTATAATATAATATTCGCTGAAAATATTTGCTGATGTTTTATAATACGTTGCGTTTATAATACGATACGTCAAATATCATGTGGAACTCCATCCAACAATTGTCAAAAGCTATTGTAAAAATAATTCTTTATAGGTCTGTGGCCTGAAAAAGAAGTGATACAATAAATTCATTCAATTCATTCATTCATTCTTCAACTGTGAGGAATATAAAAAGGGTGCTGGGTAAAGTCTAGTGAATTCAGATGTTTTTAAAGTTTTACCCAAAAATATACTCGCTGGTGGCTTGAGTGATACGTACACTTCACAATTCCATCGTCTGGAGAAGGTTAAGAAGCTGTTCAAGTTAATTTGAACACATTCTACTGATCTTGATTTGTGTAGGTGTTTTGAAAACTGGCAATATGACTCATTTAAATTAAGTACGGATGTCGAAGCTAAGTTTTTATATTCTATTGGAGCTGCTCGTAAAGATGGAGATGCTTGGTAAACATTTTTGGCGCGAACGAAACTGTTTCTACGAAGAAATACTGGGAATTGGGGTGAATGGATATCGATACCTTGAAAATTTGTAATGTGAAGTAAGCAATTGGTAAATGGTTTCAAGAACAAGTTTAAATTCATATTTTGGTCGTGATCAAGCGAGTGAGAGAAACGAGCAGTTGTACCGAACAGGAAAATTATTTGGAACGCTTTCCTCGTGAAAAACATGTTGTTAGTTTTGTTTTCACTTGAGGTTTCTGAAGAAAGTTTTGAATTTTTTCTCTATACAATTATCAGTGAAAATGTATGATGAATAGTCACAAATATTTCATACGTACTGTTGAAATGTGATAAACTCAAAACGTGTCCCCTAAAAAGTACAACCAACTTAACGGGGTAAGATGGGAGTTCTAGTATAAACCTCCGAGATGTTTCTAACATTGAATAATTTATTTAAATACGCGTTGAATTCCAACGGATGTGGACTATTTAGGTTCTTAAACCCCAGCTATTGATCATGTAAAAGAATATTTTTCTAACTTTTAGCTGGACGGAAGCAAAAAGCTCACCTTACAAAGTCTGTATTCAGTATTACAATCATTATATATTCTCATATAACAATATCTATCGTGGATACCTTCTCATGTAAGGAAAGCAATATTATAAAAAAAGTGTAGACCTTATGTCGACGTGGCAGTTACAGGAAATTTTATTAGGTTTTGCACGCGAAGTGTCGTGTTTTAATTTAAACCGAATTCGTATTGCTGAAGAGCTATCGACAAAAAATAATTACTAACCAACAACCAAATTAAAATGTTGAAGGTTGGCTTATTTTTTAGTAGCATTCTTTTAAAAAAATATTCAAGTAAAATTAAGCAATGATATACAGTGATAACAAAATATAAATTATGATAAACTATTACTACTTACTGATATCCTTATCGGAATAAGTTTCCGAGTCTGCAATACTCTGTACATTTTCCACCTGTTTTGAAGAAATCTAAGGAAGCATTCTAAAGTAAAACTCATTATTCCAAATACCAAGCCAACAAGTAGCAATAAAAATATCACAATTATGTTGCCAGAAATCGTAGCAGCCAATACTTGTTTACCCGGGGTCATTTGCGATGCTTCAAACTGCAATCCGACAAAGTCTACAGACTTCCCCCAAATCCCAGAAGATTCCAGATTACTAATACGTGACAAAATTTTGTTTGACAACCAGCCTAACAGATGAAAACCTACCTTCTCTTCGTATATCACATTCTTTCCTAAATTTAAGTTTTCCACATTTTTTACCTCATTAATAAAATTCTGGCAAAGAATTTCTGGAAGAACTAGGGCCACTTTGGTACATCTATTGATTTCTTTAATTAACATATTTTTTTGCTTTTCGAAAAATATTTGCTTGAAAGAAGAATTTCTCGGATTCCCCGAAGCCTTAATGACGTCTATTGTGTTTGAATGAATTTTTACATGAGCAACCAGCCTTTGTTCAGTTGTTAGCTTGAGCAACGTTACATTTTCAAGGCCTGGGTCACCCTTGTTTCTACCGACTTCCTTGAAAAATTCTGAATAAATTCCAAATCTCCTCCCAGCTGGATGTCCCGCAATCCCAATCATGTGTGCTGATAATTGGATGTATTTATCAAGAAATCTACTCATAAATCCAAAACTATTACTATTAAAGCTAGCAACTCTTGTGAAAATTTGGTAACTGTTGGCGATTAATTCGCGAATATCCCTGTAAGGAACAATTTTTCTGGGTGCTATCATTTTATAAACATTATCGTTTTTATATGCATTACTCAGTACAACTGCAGCCACAAGAAGGCTTCCAACCATAAACTTTGCTGTGGGTAACGTTAATTGAGTTTTTGAAAAAGGGTCACCACGTTCAAGAAAAAGAGCGACTGGTTGAAAAATAAAAATAATTGGAAAATCTCCTTTCCAAAACTTTTGTTTCTTTCGTCTGGTTTTTTCTGGAATTCTATTATGAAATTCTAAACTCAATTGCTGAAATTGGAACAAAATAAACGGAAACAAAATTAATAGAGCCACCATACATAGCCAAATATATTTGTCAAATATGTTAACTAGCTGCCTAAATGCTAATGCTTCGAGTCGAGAACGTCCACAGCTTACAAACCGAAAGGTAGTTTCTGGATTCGTAACTGCAACAGGGAAGTAATCCCAAGTATAAAAGGTTTTGGTAAAATCCAAATTAGCCATAGTGCCCTTTACACCCAAATCGTAAATTGCATATTCAGACCTAAAGGAGGCTGAGGCACACCTAATTATTTTTCCTTCGTGGTAAATTGAGTAATTTTGAAAAATTCTCATCCATAGGCTTGCATGAATATTCTTCAGCATTGACATTTTTTCTTCGGATGAATGTTCATATCTTTTCCGCAGAGAGATTCTGTTAGAGCAAAAATCGTTTAAATTAAACAATTTTTCAACATCAGTTATACTTCTGCTTGGATCCAAATATTTGACTAGATTTTCAGAATTGAACATATTTGCATCGTTAACTGAATGTCGTACAATGAGTTTAAGTAATTCTGAGTACTGAACATTATTGTTTAGCAACGAATAAATCCTAACTCCATTAAGTCTAAGCAAACCTTCTGCGCCACTTTCCAGGGTTATAATTTTAGTATGTTCTCGTCCATTTTCTGTTTCGATGAGAAGAAAGAGATCACGGAATTTAAATGGAAGTTCTATTCCACTATTTGACCACCTAGAAACCATTTCTTGCATCCAAATTCTCATATCTTCGTAGGAAAGCTCACTGGAACCTGAATTCATAATGTTCGGAATAAGTACGTTAATTCGTTGGCCGTATGGAATAATTTTTTGAAGGTAAAGTTCAAAATCTTCTATTGAATAAGAATATGTGAACAGTGCTGGATCGTAGTCAACAAATAAAAACTTTAAACCTATGTTCCTAAACAAAACCTTTGACGGTAGAAGAGAAACATAAACTTCACACGCCCAGGGACGGATATACTGCAATAAGTTTTGTAACCCTATTTGCACACAAAAAGTTTTAGATGATTTATGGAACAAATTTGAGTAGCAGGACGATTGTAAGGAAATATTAGTCATTTCACTAGGAATCACCACTTCTAGAAGGCGAGGACCCCATTTACGAGGATTTTCTAGATGGATGCGTTCAGTTCGACGAAGAATGACGGGGAACGCGGGTGGAATAATGTTTATCCCTTGAAAATTTGTGACTTGAAGAAAGCAATTCGCAAAAGGTTTTAAAGAATTTTGTAAATCTGCTCTGTAATCATTGAAAACTTGGGAAGAGTAAGAAATAGTGGAGTATACGAAGATAAATTCAATTAAAAATGAAGTACGTTTGTAGGCAAATTTACTCATTTTTTTTTTTAAATTCAAGAAAGCAATCCTCACTTCTTTTGTTTCAATGACAAATCGTCTGAAAATTAACCCCAAAAGTATTATATTTCGAAAATCTATTAAACGATGGAAAAAAACGAGAAATTGGTCGTATGCACACAAACAACAGCTCATTACAGGAAACAGATTTGAAGGTCCACAATTTTAAATAAACAGAATTTTACCAAGTGTGCCTAGTAAAACTCAGGTAATGATGGTACTTCTCGTCATATATGCTGACGCAAACCAATATCAAGGATAAAGTAAACGATCAATATTCACAAGTAAAGAGAATGTTGGAGATTGAAACACGCCCACTTTGAAAGAGAGAGAAAGTAATAACTGGTTTAATTAGCATTGTAAATATATACGAAGCACTGGAAAGCCCCACAACTTCATAACCGTTTTTAAATGTATGTAAGTAAACGCGGCTCTTGTACAATAACCATGCAAGGGGGAAAATGCAAGTAAAATATTATTCTTCATACCCTGTAGTTATGAATTTAGCAATCTGCAAAATATGTTGTTCTGAGACAATTTTTTTTCATCATTTTTATCAGCTTTTATAATTGTTCTAATGGTTTTTGTAACTATAATATTATGCAGTCAACATACCTCTGTAAACGCTTGCAAAGTAATACATAAAAATGCATGGTCAACATATTGTACAGCTTTTCTAAAATTTCATGTATAGTTATTAAGTGATATATATCTAATTGACAATTTTTAAAGCATATTATGAAGATTGGGAATTAAAAAATTAATTGGATTTTCATTTAAAGTTTTAAGGTTGGTGTGTATTACATAGCAATAATTAAGCGAAACCAAATTTTATTATTGGAGAAAATTGAATATTTGTAACACTCTAAACCCCACAATTCGTAGTATGAGTTCAGTATAATAGTCACAATCAAAGCCAGAAATTTCACGATTGATCATCAATATGCATTGATTGATTTGAATAAATTGATTTACTATTTATATTAGGTTTTAATAAATCCACCCCTATTCTAACCTTTGATTTATACAAATAGTTTAAAGTAGTTTGCAAAAATGCTTCTGAAAAGCAGACACTTTTCAATTTCAAAGTGACTGCAGAAACCGTCCCTGAAGTCTACCTGGAACAAAGTAAAGTTAGAAGTGAAGAACTAAAAACATTGACGATAAAGCATGCAAGAGATTTTATTATCCTGATAATAATACGAAGACGACTACCATGTTTGATCAGGGAAATTTACCCATTTCCTCGCTATCACGACCATCAAGGTATATTGTACGAAAATTGTATCACGTTTTTTCTCCAACCACATAACAAAAGTTTGCTGGCGAAAATTTGGATAGTTAATTATTCGTCACTTTTACCAGGAAAAGGTAATGGTTGCGTCACAGTCATTTCCAGACACAATTTTTTCGTTTGATAAAATATAACATAATATAATGGCCATTGTAGACTATAGTCTGTAGGGTCCTTTATTAACTTGATGCCCTGTAAGAATTTTCTCTTCAACTCTTTGAAGTTTGTGCCTTCATCGAATTAAATCGTTTGCATACCCTATTCACCGACATTTTAAATTCAAAAATTTTATATACTTCTAAAAGTACAGATTTGGAGTAACTTAATGAATACAAATATATTTTTAAAAAATTAACTATATGAGACGCAGAAACGTGGGAAAGATCCGTTTCTAATTACGCCCAATTAGCGTAGCATTAATAAACTTACAAGCTGTGAGATGCAAAAGTTAACCAAAACGAGTGGAGTAAGCTCATCCACAAAACTGGAATGCCCTAAATATATAACTTGCGGTCTAGAAGAGAGCATTTGTCTCGTTACACGTTTCCTTTGATTGGAGACAGAAACCATTGGCAATATGCGCTCCTTAATATGTTTAATACCTTGTTTCGAAAGAGAATGCAGTTGACCCATAAAGGTTGTAGCTAAAAGCAGAGCTATAATAGAACCAAGTGCAGACACAAGAAAAAACACAAGCTCTGGAAATGTAATTTGAGAACCCACAGAAATCAGACAAAATAGACACAAAATTGTTGCACCCGTGAGAAGCAAAACCATAGAAATAATGGGTCCGTCCTGTAGAACTGTGTTGTAGTAGCGGCTCAGAATTTGAATTTGGGTATTTTCAGAGAAATAGTTGTTCAAACGCATAGTTCGTTTTTTCAACACATTAAAATTGACTTGCAGGTAGCAACGGATGCAGTAAACCTGCAAAATAATAAAGAGCATGCCCAATATTATAAAACTTCCAATTACATCGATTCTCAACCAAAACGATAAAGCACAGCTCAGCACAAGGATGATTTTTGATCCGAATGACCACTCAGCATTCTCTGTCGGATTACTGCATTCTGGCAGAAGGAAGAATCCAAGCGTTGATGAATTGCATGGCAAAAACCAGCTCAACAGTGTCAATGATAGAGCAGTAATTGGTGGTATGGTAATAATATATCCGTAAATCATCTTAATAAGACGAATTTCCATTCCCATCGACGCTACAATGCCTGCGCAAAAGACACACTATTTCTTACTTATAGGTGAAAAACCATGAAAAAATTAACTGCGGTACAAATATTTCTTAATATACCTTTCCAATTTCGTTTCTCAAAATTTACAAGAAGGTTAAACAAGTTGGCAACGTCTTTCCGCCGGGTAAATAGCAAAAATTTTCCAAAAACACACAAGAGAAACCCGAACGCAAGCAATAGATTTTGCAACAAGATATATAGTCGCACATTGCCCCATTTCTGCTCGTATAAAAGTTGTATCCATAGACAAATAATGTAGAACCCAATGAGGCTAGTTTTGGCGAACTCATATTTAAGCTCGTCACTTTTTTTAACCGCTAGAGTTTGGCCTTCGGAAATATAAACAGGAAAGGTTCCATACCAACTGTGTTGCCTCAAGTGAAACTTAACGTAGTCCAACAACTTTTCGTTCAAAAGCATTGTAGCGAAGAAATTGTTTCAGAACAATTAGTGGTAATTCTGACACTAACCGAGCCTGGCTCAAATGAACTAATAGACTGAAACTGAGCATACTTTTTCCAAGCGATGATAAAAGTAAAAATTGATTGGTTTGGCTGAGACCAGACAGGTTCCATAATTTAGAAGGTATTTCGGATTTTTAGTCTTGATAAGCTGAGGGAACGGGCATGAGTCACAAATACTGGGAATTACTGTTTAGAAAGTTATGAGATCTACATAATGTCAGGCTTATTATTATCAGGGATATTATCGCGTCGTCGTCTGTCTGTCGTCTGTCTGTCGACACGATAACTTTCGAAGCGTTTGACTTTCATGAAGGTCATGATTAATGTTCCAAATGACAATTATAGCTTGTGTTATATCAATCAAAAGCTACTGCAGTGCTGATGATTATTGTGCATTAGATAGTCAAATCAAAGGTTTCAAATAGGGTCAAATAGGGTTGACATAGCTTATGACACAACGTTCGAAAGCTACTTCAGTGCTGAGTATAAATATGCATTTCAAACTGAAATATGAACTTTCAAACAGAGGTCACAGGTCATGCACTTTTAAACGACACAGTAGGTGAGTGATATATCATTTGAAAGCTAGTCTATTGGGAATTTCACTTATGACACGTTTTTTATGTCTTAAAATATATCCACTAAAGATACATCGCTACATCTCGAATTGTCGGGTTTATTTGCAGACAAAAGAAGTGGGTGGAAAGATATATGAAACCAACTTTTAGATCCCAAGATGGTTATGTTTGATGGAAAAATCAATATTTTCAAATGAAAAACTCTAATGTGGTAGCGCGATCCGACAAAACATTGTTCAGCTTGAATTTCTGAACTATTTTTAAGGCGCTAAACGAAGGACCATACATAATGTTCAACATAACTTACCTATCTTCAACGCAATCTCCATTTCGGCTTGAAAAAAATACTGTATTAGAAGTACGGGAGTTTATATCAACGCTTCGTAAACAATATTTGATTATTAAATTTTCCTCCAAAGCAATAATTCGTCGGCTATTTTGACTTTAAATAATAATGAAACTTGATAAATCAGTTTCCGCTAGATGTATTTTTTCAAATTTAAAAAAAGACATCAAAACGATGGTTGAATGTCATAAGTAGATATCATTTGAATTCCTTTCATCATTACCTTTTGTTTGATATCCCCATAACAGTATGTCTTACGAGGAAACATCCTTTTAATCATCCAAAGCTTTTTTCAGAACGGTGATCAACTTGACTTAGGACATTTTCCAGCATGTGCTCCGGTTTTCAAGTATTTTTTAGTTCGTTAATGTTACTACAGAGAACTGCAGTTCGTAACATAATTTACCATTTCCATCCTTTGTATTGAACACCCAATCCAATAAAGGGGGACAATCAATTTTTGAGATTATATATTTGTGTATGATTACGAAAACGTATTATATTTATAGTATAATACGGACTGCCGTAAGCCAAAAGAAGCAGTTTTACCAAGCCAAACATATTAGTGTAGATGACCTCCTTCTCATAGGCAACTATTTAAAGCAGCTAAGCCGACGACAAAAATATTTAAATATTTAATGAATTCCTGGTGCCAAATATACCTTATAAAGCTAAGAAAACTTTTTTAGTCTACAAGGGATGTATGCTCCTCCTGCTCCAAGTATTTGCTGGCATACAGCAAATGTGCTAGGCTCTGAATAGATACGACTCATGTAGTCGAAAGAATTTCTCACATTCCCCACATCATATTCAATATACAATGCAGCAAATCTAACTGTTAATGTCATGTGTTTTCCTAACTATTCTAGCGTTACCCCATTTTGTCCGAAATTTCATTTATGAAGAAGTCTACCGGCAATACCCAGATAAATCTAGACAAACTCACAAATACAATGTTATTGAAAATCTTAATAAGCACATTGAATTATTTTCAACCTGCCTTAGTCACCTTGTAAACTACAGAGGAATTGATTTACTTGCGCTTGAGTACCCAGTAGTTCTCTCCAGATACATAGTACTCAAAGTTCTATACCAAAAACGGAATCAGAAACAACCCAATCGACAAATCGTAGACTTTCGCAGAACTATATCGCAGAGAAATTCGCTATCTTCTCGCAGTGGATAAAATCGTTGAGATATCGTATACTAATAGTAGAAATATTCGAACGCGCTCCTTCTAGAATTTTACCCTCCAAAACAAACTGCATTTTATGGCGCACCAGCTAGATTTCGTTGCGAATTACCTACGAATTCGCGATTGCTTGCGTAGATGATTCCGTTCCGTCAGTGCTGACAACATTTTTTGTCAGTTAGCATTTTATTTACGGAATGAGTTTGCTCATGCGTTCACAAAAGAGTTGTCCTGTCAGTCAACTACGATAAGTTGTATCAGAGTAAGCGTTCATTTCATATTATAATTAGGTAGTGTGTTCTATTACTGTTCTACTAAATAAAGTAGCTTTGAATTAAATTTTGAGTGTTCATTAAATTGTCAGTCAGTCAGTTTAATTTACGATAAATTCTTCCCTCTTTCCGATGGGATTTAGGTTCAAAAGTGATCAAAAGTATCTTTAACAGTTATTTCGTGTTTAAAACCAGTTGCCTGTTTTGCATTCTCATTGTCGTCAAGTTAGTTTGTTAATTGTGTAATTGGTGGGCAGTGATATCCGTGAATGATTCGGAAGTAGTAAGGTGATAGATCTGATCCAAACATATGGTGATCCAGTTAACTACAACGCAACGGCAACACAACTGCCTGTTTTATGATTGTACCAGAAAAGTTGGTACATAATTTGATATGCAATTATGATAATGATAGTAAACATCATTAGAAATTTGAAACTACGCGGCATTTACAGTCCAGCTAGCATAAAAACGCATATCAAGCCAATTTTTTGATTTGATTTATTAACGTGTTTACGATGTCAACAATAATATGCTGATTTCCACATCAAACACGGCCAATCACTAATAACACGACGAATTATGGGAGAGATCGGCTCGAAATAGCTACGTAACACAAGTATATTGTGGCGAGTTATGAGGGAGATCTGTACGAAATAGCTACGTAACACAAGTATATTGTGGCGTGTTTATGAGGAGATCTGTACGAAATTACTATTTGGCCTCGCAACGATTTCGCTAGCGATTCTTATAGTTGAGGCGGAAAAATAGGATAGATCCACGCACGAGTAGCGAGCGATCTCTGCGAAATAGTCTGCGAGCGAGGTGTTCGAATATCCTGCGAACACTACGAGCTTTGTCGATTGGGAAGGATTTTACAAGAAGCAAGTGAAAACTTTCCGTATTGAAAAGCCACCTTCTCAAAATGTCTCGCTAAAATACTGTGAAACTTTGACACAACACGATTGCCATGTTGGAGACGAGCCGTTGGAATTAAGCGCCAGAAGTAAACCATGGCGCTGTGAAGCACACTTTTACATGTTGCCACCCAGATATCAAGAAAACCCGTCCTTTTATGACGTCTCAGGAGAGGAAATTGAGCTTGAATTCGTAGCTCCTCTTCATTTCCGTAACTTTTGGCACGATTATAATCCTGATCAAGAATTGAATGCATTACTAAAACCTTTAGAAAATGTATAAAACAAAATTCTATGCATTAAACTTGATTGTATATCTTCTGCTAATGTAGTAAAGTAAATAAGTTTTATCCTTAACCACACGATAACTTGCCTTAGATGTATATATAGAAATTAGAAACGAGCCTCATAATACTTCAGTGCCTTTTTTTGAAAAAAATTGCCTCCAATTTTAATTTTATTGAAAATGTCCTTTGTGTTTTTGAATAAATATAAACTGTAGCTTAAAAATTAAAGTAACTTAAGTGGAGTATTAGCAATTAACTTATTTTCGATGTTAATGCGTACAATTTTCATGACGGGTTATTTATTATTATGATAATTAATGGAACGGATAAACGATAATTATTCCAACAAAAACAACTTTTTATTTATAATTAATTGATGACATGAAATGAAATAAATTACTACAAACTCTTAACATTTATTAAAGCTAATCCTCGCCCCAAAATGACTAGACAAAAAGATGGTATTATAATTGTTGCTAATGTATTACAAAAATTACCTCGTCCTTGTTACATTAAGAAAACTATTAAGAAAGCTACAAAAGAAACTGATACTGAAAAATGAACTAGCAGGCTTAAGGAATACTTCACTTTGCATTGAAGTTGCTTCCCTGCATACTCTCCAGCTCAGCCAAGATTTTACGAAGCACTCGCAATTTCAGCGCTGGAATGCTATCAGGCTTAGCACCTCCTCCCACGTTATTTCCGTCTCCAATAACATTTTGAAGCTGAAGACCCATCAAGCCAGCTCCATCATCATTTTGAGAAACGGAGCTTGATTGGTTGACACCATCCTGCTCAACTACGGACTCCACTGGCTCCTTGGGTTTTGGATCTCTCATTTGTCCACCTCGTCGTCAATTTTCGTTTTGCGAGCAGTGATTGTACCCTCCCTTTGTTGATTTCCCTTGGATGCCATCATAGAAGAAACAGCTGCAGCGACAACATATTGTTTCCTCCAAACTACTACTTCCGCTAACTCAACCTGCTGCTCAGGTGAAGAACTTCCCCGATGTTGAGCTTCTCTTTGAGCCTCACAACCGGTACAATACCAGTCTCCCTCTGGAACTTCTTTGAGAGGTGGATCCAAGCAGCTCAAGTGATACAGAACGGGACATTCGACATTGCTACACCAAAGAAGATCACACCGTCCTTGCAAGCGGCGCAAGCCTCCAGAATGGAATATTTGTTCGTCCGCTGAACCTATTCAATTAAAATTGATTACAAATAAACAAGAATCATATACCCTTCTTAAACTATCATTCCAAAAGGTTAACTACTTGTTTTTCCAAGAGAGCCGAGCCAGACGAAGAAGGCTGAGGACGAATCGAAGCGTCAACACGCTGCTGGTGTTTAAAGAGACACAATGAGGTATGCTTCTTCCACGACACATCTGTGTAAAACCTTTTCCCAGCAACGGTGCAGTACATCCCATGAGGTGGATTCTGTCTCCGACAATGACGACGCAAACTGCTTTCAAGGGAGAAACTTTTATCTGCTCATAAATTCAAACGAGGGGATCAGTCAAAAATAAATCATCAATATGTTGGTGACCTTCGTTCCAAAATGTACTCACCACATTGCATACAAATCCAATTGGATGTCACCTTCTTTTTGGAAGATGCCTTTGGTTTTGGATTGGATGACAAGTCTTTCTCTCAGCGATGTAGCTGCTCGGTAGCTACCATTTCCACTTTCGCCTCCGCTGAGCTGATGAAGTACTTCGTCATGGACTTTAGTACAGTGGGAGAGATGCCTTTTCCAAGAACTTGCCGTGTAGAACTTGGAATCAGCACAGTACTTTCCGTGTCCTGTTGTCTGACAATGTCGATAGAGCGCGGATCGACAGAAATCTTCATCTGGAAGCCAAAAAATCAACCCCAACCAGTCATGCAAAAGTTGGTATTAATTGTTAACATTTATACCTCACTCACCACAAGTAAGACACATGTGCCTGTTTACTGAAGTCAGTTTAGGCCGTCTAGGGCGAGGTCTCATCTTGATCACCTCAGTTGAAGCATCGCTGAGTCTGCCACACCAGTTTCAATTACATCTTCCTTCTGCTTCGGAGACGCCAAGACGTCACTTGACCCTCGTTCGTGATATCTGGAGGTTGACTAGAACCAGCAGCTTCAGAAACCAAGTTATTCTCCCTCTCTAAAAAGGGAGGAGGGGTCTCACGACCCTGCCAATCTATCTCATCGACGTCCATGATTAACTCCCGTCCCACGATCAGCTCATACTCGTTTCTTCCGCCCTCATTAGCAACTTCCAATTCGCAGCTCTCCACGTCTTGAACAATGTTCAACTGGCTCTCCTTCATGAATCCCTGAAAATAATCCAACAAAATGTTAAGCTGGCTTCAACTAATTTTCCCAAAACTGAAACAAAACAGCGTCACTCACATTATCCACTAAAGCTTTGTACATCTTGTTCACAAGTTCTTCTCTCTTCTCGAGCTGCTCTACTCGGCGCTCCAGACCAAGACGTAGGGGGACGGCTCCACAGTTATCGAGTACATTTTGTCTTCCTCAATGTTGAACGGATATCCATCTCAGCAGCCGCGCACGTTATCGACATCTTACTCACAAATTCAGTCCAAACTTTTGACTCAAACAAGCTCCAATGATTCAATCAAATACTGGACAACTCAAATATTTACAATTTAGAAATGATTAATTTTGAAACTCTCAAACTCAGAAGACTCAAAAATTGAAAAAAACGGACGTTGGGTTTCTTTTAAGGAAAATGCACCGTGCTTTCACAAGATCAACTCAGAGTGCGTCTTTTTTGAATTTCCCTCTAAAAAGATTATGCTCAATGCTATCGCAAGTCAACTCGAGATTTTATCTAGCATGCAAGCATTCTAAGCTCAATCAAGCTCAAGAAAGAAACCTTACTTACTGATTAGTTTCATTTTTGAATTGAATAGTAGTTTTATTTAAATAACATTTGAATTAAGATATTAGGAGGAATCGATGTGGGTTAAATATAGTTGGATTGTAAAATAACTTGAAAATAAACTAATTACAGAATAAAAGATAAGATGAATGGTTGAGATAGGAAGATAGAAATGTTAACATGTCTGAAATAATAATTGTTCCTTTAACGCTGTTGGAGACGTGCCAGAAGCGCGTGAAGTTCGTCGGGGTTGCTGAAGTGGAATGTTTTTGGTGCAGCGCTACGGCTTCTGACCCTTGGCCACTCTCCTCCTGCTTTAAACAGAGCAATCAAATGCATTAAATTAATGTTTTCTAACGAAGGTAACTATTGAGGTTACATAAGGTTGGGCACTTTTACCTGCTCCAATTCTGAAATCATAGCAGCTAAGCCGACTGGGGCAGGCTGAGACTCAGCATCATCCCCACGGGGCTGGAGTTGACGGCGAGCTATAACTCTGAACTGGGATCGATACGATTCGAATTGATTTCGGAGAGCTTCCGGTGCGTCTAAATTATAGCCTCCACCTTGATGACCTCCATCTGGATTCAAGACGTTCGGTTGCGGAATAAGGTTGGGTGGTTGTGCACGAACCTGTTCTGAACGTTTCTTTTTCTTCTTCTTCACTGGTGGAGTACAACCCTCGAGCTCTTCGTAACTGACCTTACGACGGGGCAACGGGGGTCTGTCCCACTGGAAAAAGGAAGGAATCAATTTCATTATTAGATGACATTACATTACAACCTTAACATATGAAACAGGTTGATAAGGTCTTACATACTCAATTGGGCAGCAGCCTTCAGGTGACCAATCTGTTCCATGCCCCTGCAAGAATATATAAATCAGTTTTATCTGGATTCATAAAGTTTAAAAACTCTGTCTATCCACGACCTTCACGCTTACCCTTTCCGATTGAAACCCCACCGCAGTTGAAGTTGCTGGATAACAACCCGATCCATTCACACGGAGTTCAGCTCGATGAAGCATACACCGGGACATGTGGTGTCAGGTCCATGTTATTTGTTTTGAGTTTGTAGAAAGTATGCTGGCCATTCGACAG
>LJIJ01003386.1:0-19352 GCA_001718145.1 Orchesella cincta | reverse complement strand
ATGACTTAATGGAATACGCAATGTTTTATCAAACTCCCTTCTTAAATTGTCATATTTAATCAAGTATCCAGTTCAAGCTATATTAGACTTTCAAACTCAAAACGTTACTTATGATGTCGGATCCTCGTGTTCTGTTGTTTACTTTATATGTCAATTTTGTGAGATTTCTAATTCCTTTAGTTATACCTCATTTCCATGCCATTCGGCTAACTCTCGTAATTCAATGGTCGCATATTTTAATACGGCGACTAGCAATGGAAAAAATTTAACCTATTTCAAGCTACAATCCTTTGAATTTACCAAAATTGGTAGAAACATGGAACGCACTGATATCGGGCTTCTACAACAAATCCAGAACGCCAAATCCACTCCAGAAATTTTGTGGTTAAATCCCGGGTTGAATAACATAATAATGTCAATTTTATTAGAAGAAACGAGGATACCCACCGCATCTACTGGAGTATATTGGTCATCATCCGAAAATAATCCAAATCCAGCTGTTGGCGCATCTCCAGCATTGAACATAAATTTTGGGATTCTGCAACGTCAGTCTATCGGATATAATTTTCTAACATGCTTCGCGACCTCTTCTTTTAATTCACTTGCATATTTGCAAACCTTTTCGCTACAAGCTTGGATATTTCTAATCCTTACAATTTCAGCAACGGCAATTATGATCAAAATGATTTTACACAGGGCAGTTAACTCGTCTTCGATTACATTAAAATTGTCGCGTTACTATTGGGCACAATTTTTTACACCAATGAATTATATAAAAATTCGAAACTACGTGGATTTTTTTCAGTGTGGCTCCTTGCAGCGATCATTCTAAGCAACGCTTACAAAAGCGACACATTCTCAAAACCACCGTTCCAACGTTCCAATTGAGCCATTCAAAGTAACAAGGTTTCAGGAAATTGTAAAATTTCATTTGTTCTCTAAAGTGAATAAGGATATGGTGTCACCACGGAACCTCATTCGTTCCTATTATTTCTGTACCGATTTTGGGTATAAGCTATACACATTTTTTACTGGAAAGCATGGGAATATTTCCTTTGGTTGAAAAGCTAGAAGGCAGCCGAAGTCGAAGCAGCTGGAATGACTTAATTTATGCACCCCCAAATCGATGCATTCAAGGCAAACCATTCTCACACGAACCCCAAGCATAAAACCGTTAAGTTGTTAAAACGGATGTATGAAGAAATTAGGCAGTGAGCGAGCAAAGATGCTGGAGGAATTTCGCGTACAAATTTGCAATGCGACATATATTCGGAAAAACTACTTTGTGAAAACGTCAGTTGGTTACGCACAGGGAATCTGGTTCTATATGAAAAACAGATTGAGATCTTAGAGCAATCAGGAATTTACTACTTTTGGAAAAGGATGACAAGAAATACAAACAGAAAATGTAGGCATCGTGCATTTCTAATGAACACGTAAAAAGTGTTCCGCTTAGATCGAATTTGTTTACATTATTTTTCGTTATACTTGCGGGCATGCCTTGTGAGTATTGTGTTTGTCTACGAGTACCTGCTAACACAATAGAAACGGGTTGTAAAGGAATATAAAACAACAGAAAGGTACACTTTATCTCCACTTTTAAAAAAGTTATGTTGCTGGACCTGCAACCAAACCGTAGTTAAATTAACACTCAATCCTGCTTTTATTGAGTACGATATGTGAATACATAATTGAAATGACGAATATAATGAATTTAAATTTAGGTATGAAATAACAAATGATCAGTTTCAAGAGTGAATTAAAACAATTATAACTTGTCTTGGATATGCATACGGAAATGTGAAAGGGTTGACGCAATAAAATTAATAAACCTAAAAAATTTAAGTGAATTTGAGAGCTAGGTAAGTAAATAATTTATTAACGAAGTGATAAAACAATGAACGTTTACGAGTAGTTAAACCAAACTTAATACATATTGTAATAACATACTTGGATGACTAAATAAATATTGGAACCTTAACATTTACTTTGCATGCTATAAAAAATACTAATAATGCAATCTATTGCCATTCATACCGTATGCAAATAATATAGCAGTAGTTTAAAGAAGTGCGGATTCGGTTTAGTCGTAATTCAGTCTTCAGTTCCTTCTTTTGGGCATTACTCAAAGAACTGAAGTACGAAGTGATGAAGTACGCGTAGTTCCTAAATTGATTCATATATAGTAATTTGAACACAGTTGTGCAACCATTTCATCGTTCAATCTCGTTTAGACTGCATTTCATGTGCTTGTCCATGGGGCCACTTTTACACATTTGCGACGTCGATTACACTAAACCAGTTCGTGAATCGATCCTAAATCATAAAAAGCAGTGCCCATCCTAGGAGTTTCATTTTTTGTCCCACTTTTTATGAGTACATTGTGAAAATTTCCGGCCTTTTTTACGGGTTTTTAGAGTCCCAGCCTGTCAAAAATTTGACACCTTCTGACACCGTAGGATGTGTCCTGATAAGAAGCCATTAGCAATATATCCCATTTTATTACTTTACGTACTACCGAACTCTCCAACTAAATTACAATACAAGCCACTGGAATTAGTTAATTTTATAGAAATCCTTTCTTGAAACTACCGTTTACAATTACTAGGGTCCGGAGAAATATATTTAAAAACATTATATGGATAACATATAACCGGATAATACATTCCGAGCATATAGTTTTTGCAATGGCCGGTATCGGAGCTTTATGGGAAAAAAGTATTTTATGATAAATACATTGGAGATTATGCAATAAATGTGTTTTCGGAGCAACGTTTACAATACACATACTTGTTGCAGAAAAAAACATCTACCTTTGGTTGCAGATGCTAATATTATTGCACCAAATATATATTACAATAAAGCTTCTATTGTAATATGCTGCAAATACTGCAATATGCAGATATATCCAAGGAAGATTTTTACCATCATCACAAGTAATGTTTCACGCTGTTCTCTAAGCTTAGTTCTCTCAGTGAGTTGAAATCCATGTTTAAGAATAGGATCGTTGTTGTCCCAAAGAAAGGGAATGGATTTCTTTCGCTCTATTGGCCAAACCGGATTTGTATAATAGGGTTGGGCAACTTTTGTTGGAAGACTGCATCACACAATGCCATGTTATGGGGCGTACAAAATATTTTATTTAAGTTATTTTGACAAAACTTCAACGAGAAACGGCGTTTGTATCCACATACCAGTTTGTGTATTAGTAATGCTCTCGAAAATGGTTTGTCAATACTCGAAAACATTTTTGATGCTTCCTTTGATACAGCAAATCTCCAAGGATGACTTTGCCTGCATGAAACGTCAATACAAAATGAAGATTTTTCATTTGTGTGGTTACGTTTTATATTGAAAAGGTTGGTTGTTGTAATGTTAGTTTTTTACAAATATGATAAATCTTTTTTGCTTAAATGATCCGGTGTCTTCAGTATATTCTTAGCAAGATATTTTTATCGTCTTCAGCCTCATTTGCCTTGCTGCACTGATTTACATCGTTTTGTGGTGAATTGAGAATAGCACTTTTATTTTGATAATAAACAGCTTTTGGTTGAGTTGAGTGATTTTGGGGACATATTGTTTAATCCCTCCTCATTATCAGTATAGTCATCGTCGCTATTCTTGTAATCAATGTTATCTTAACCATTTTGGTTATCGTTTCCCTGATTCTCGTCTTCAGTTTCCGATTCGTGGTCGTCATCTTTGTTGTTGTAAAAGACATTTGGGGGTTGTACTAGAACAGCTGCGTGTACAGCTTGATCTGGGGGGCGTCATATGAAATTGTAGGATTTAAATATGTCACCAATGATCTAACAAAAATCTTAATACAGGATTTCTATTACTAAACATTTCGCACGCGAATTATAGTCGTGGTGACAATTCTCCATCATTTGAGTTGGCCATTGTTCGTACCATTTTTTTGTACAAACACGTTTCGAAGCCAATATGGAGATCCGAATTCTAAAATATACTCAATGTTAATTATCCTTGTTTTTGTACTAAAAGAAATGTAGTGAAGTTCAAGAAAGTTTCTATCAGATGAGTAAAGAACAATAACAAGGGGCGCTTCTTGAACGTCCGGGATCAGTAAATTTTTCCCCATATCCTCAAACATACCAGCCCACCGAGTCCTGTATGTAAGGACATCATTAATAGCACCATTTTCAGAATTTTCTTCAATAAAATTAATTCGTCTTTCTAATAGTGTGGAAGCACTGCATTCAAAAGTGAAATACGTTCATAAACTTTACTTTGCTTTCACAATCACAAAGAATAACTTTTTAATATTATACGTCGCCGGTGGAAATTCCGCGGTAACGCGGTAACCACGTTACCGGGAATTTTTTAGGAGTACACAAAAATCGGGAAATCGGGACCTATTCTGTACAAATGGTTACCGGAAAGAAAAAGTTTTTTCCATCAGCGCTCTACTTGCAGCGCTAAAATGCAAAACCAACTACTTTGTTATTGTTATTGAAATTACATTTGCAACTAGCAAGTAGTGTAAGTACACTCTTTATAGTGTTCAAGAAATTGCTTCAAGAAAACTTCAGGTCTGTTATTTGTGTGATTTTAATTCCTACAGTGAGCTTGAGCGATAATGAAAGGTTCCTATCAATAGTACAAGGCTCAAGGATACTAGGAAGGTTGTACTTAAAGTTGTGTGCATTTACACGTACAAGCGGTTACATGCTGGTCCATCTAGTTCACGATGTCACTAAGCGACGGTCTGCAGTTATGTCGTGTGGAAGTTGATCCATGTTATCAGCAATATGTCTGCTTGAGTTGTTTTCCAAAATAATCTTGCATGCTTAAAACTTCGTTCTCTGGCAGCGGGAAAGAGAGGCGTTTCGTCCTACATTGAAAGTGCAAAAAGTTATTTAGAATTTATACTTAAACAAATTTGATTGCTTGCTTGCACTTGACTTGCACGTTAACTGCGGCGGCCCAATAAAGATCAGTCTTTTCATAGAGTAGGGCCAACCAGTTTGCTTACAAAGAAAAGAATAGATGCAAAAAACAATCTTGTTGGCGTCGCTGATGTTGAGGATAATGAAAACGCACATACTTGGTGCAGATATTAACTCTTTGTATAGTTTAATACAAACGTTCGAGCTACCGTATGCAAACTACATTATATTCAGCGATGAGGAGGTTAAATTATATTTATTTGAACGTGCTCCAAAATCCTGGGAATCAATGTTATATTCTTAATGTCACTCTTGATTATTTTTACGATAATCAATCATAATTTGATTTTCCATTTGTACTTGAAAAATTGCTTAAAACGGATTATCTCTCAGCAGCTCAACATCAAATATTTCGTCGATGCCAAGCAGCAGCAGATAACCAGCCTGGAGGATACCAAATTTTGTTGACACAATTAAGAAAAATAGAGTTTTGTTATATCATCCCAGTCTTTATAATAGTTTTGTTATAATGAAGTTGCCACAACTTTATTACCTGAGGGATCGAATACTAAATACCACTCAGGAACTTTATTCCAACATTACATTTCTTGCCCCAGCCCCATTGATTCAAACTCGTCTTTCTGGTTGGAATGCGAAAGTGGTGCCGGTAGGATACTGGTTAAATTTTCACGATTTTGTATTGGTGTATTTTTTACTCCGGATGATCAATTAAAATGTGTATGTAAATGCACTATTTGAATCGTTCGAAAAGCTTTTACAAGCTTAGCAACGAAATCAGAAGGAAGTCTGAAATCATTCCACTAGGGCAAAACTATGATTCCAGTTTTGACCCACTTGGAAGCAGCATTTTTGGGAGGAACGCCATAGAGACATATCGATAATGCATTCAAAATTCTTTCCAAATCTGGTTTCATATCTCAAATACTCCATTTCGTTTAGAAACTGTGCACCCGAGACTAATTTTTAGCCCATTTTTCATGCTTTACAGTAGCTTATAATCAAACAAATCAATTTTACAAACTAAAGACCAACAAAACTATATCCCTACAGTCTTACGAGTAATTTGACACCAAATACGACCTTCTCTGCCATGTACTTTCCATAAAACATATCAAAGTTTACAAAAACCCGGTATCCTCCATGCACGTGCATTTACGATGCATACGGGTGCATTGATGTATTCATATTTGAACGTATCTAGGTAATGTAATTGTGTTAGTCAATAATAAGATTGAAAACGCAACCAAAACTCAAACTGACATAGCAAGGCCATAACTAATAAAAATAAACCCGACAATTCGAGATGTAGCGATGTACCTTTAGCGGATGTAATTTGCGGCTTAAAAAACGTGTCATAAGTGAAATCCTCAATGGACTAGCTTTCGAATGATATATCACACCCTAAGCGTGTCGTTTAAAAGTACATGACCTTTGACCTCTGTTCGAAAGTTCCGATTTCAATTTGCAATGCATAATTACAATCAGCACTGCAGTAGCTTTCTAATGGTGTATCATAAGCTATCGTGACCTTTGACCCAGTTCGAAAGTTCTAATTTCAATTTGCAGTGCATATTCATCATCAGCACAGCAATACCTTTCGAATGCTATATCATAAGCTATAATGGTCATTTGGAACATTAATCATGACCTTTGACCCTGTTCGAAATCTCTGATTTGAATTTGCAATGCATATTCATCATCAGCACAGCAATACCTTTCGAATGATGTATCATAAGCTATATGTGACGCTTATCAATTTAGTTGCGCTTATCATTTGACCCTGTTCGAAACCTCCGATTGGAACTTGCAATGCATATTCATCATCAGCACAGCAATACCTTTCGAATGATGTATCATAAGCTATATGTGACGCTTATCAATTTAGTTGCGCTTATCATTTGACCCTGTTCCCGTGACCCCAGATAACCCATCTACGAACTTAGCCTCCGCTTTTACCTTATCTTTCGATTGGTGAAGACAGAATTTCAAAAAGTCAAACGGTTCGAAAGTTATCGTGTTGACAGACAGACGACGGACGACAGACGACGGACGACAGACGACGGACGACAGACGACAGACGACGACACACAAAAAGTCTTCTTAATATGTACCTAAAGGTACATAATAACATGTGCACGAAAGGGTCAGAATTACATAATATTATGTATCAATGGATTCACATTAAAACCACGTGTCTTAATTTTTTCTTAAACTAAAAAGCCTTATCTTACATGTATGCGTGTAATGTGATATGTATATGTGAATGTTCCTAATGTGATAGGATTAAAGGCTTATTTCGACGAAATAATCCTGTCAATTGTCCTAGAAGACATGAGGCTGTCAGACCCAACCTATAAGGTAAAAAAATTGGACATCGTCCAGAAAATTTCCCACGATTGGCGCGAGACCAGCAATGACCTTCAGTTATGGTGTTCTTAAAATCCGCTCTGTTACTCTTTCTCAATTATCCTAATAGATACAATAGTTTGCACGAAGGAGTTAAGCAGAAACAAGAAGCTTTCCGGATTTTAGGAATTTAGTTGCTCACCTCTATCATTCTTAGCAACGCTTACAAGAGCAACACTTTCTCAAAAACGACTGTTCCAATTGAACCATTCAAAATTACCAACTTTCGACTGCTTTCTAAAGAAATGTGTTCTCGTCCAAAAATGCCTGGTCATTTATACTATTACTGCATTTGAGAATTTGCTTTCTTTACATAAATGTATGTGGGACAACGTGACAACAGTGCGTTTTAAACAATATGACATGTTTTATTGCAAATTCACTACTACACTTCAAAAAGTAGCAATTGCTTACTTACTAGCATGCTAATGAATACGCTATGCAGTAGTTGAAGTCAACTAGTTCCCACCAAAAACTATTATTAGCTAAAATATCATATTTTACTTATCTTCACATATTTAAGAATGTTATAAATCTAAAGTTATGACAGTTCAACTTCGTTTTACAAATACAAGTTAACTAACGATAATAATGCAACGGTTCACTTCCCTTTTATGATCCCATGCCCCGCAAGTATACATATTAAGGTATTCAACGAATATCGCGAAAATTTTTTTTACATGTTTTGTCACTTATTATAGTGAACAGAAGTAGAAGTCAAGTTAGTTCTGCGAGGAACAACTTTGAAGGTAGAGACTACAAGAGCATATAATTTAATATTTTGAGCACTCTGTGATTTACTACTTTTGGAAAGCAATGATAGCTCGTGCTCTACATATAGAATACGCAAAGCGTACCACAGAAACCAAATATGTTGATTATATTCGTTGTAATTCTATTCTTGTGGGACATGGAGTCACAAAGTTGTGCAGATCTGCTATTTGCGCGTACGCTTGCCTTGTTTGTTTTACGTATAAATATGCAATGCAAAAAGAAAGCTGAAGTGTATGAGATAATACAATATAATACCGAAACAATTGTAACAAATTTTAGCACACTTTATTGATAAATTATATAAATTTAATATGTACTAAACTTGAAACTACATAACAAATAATAGGCTTTTCTTATAACTAATCGAATTTATCAGACTTATACGTATTTTTGTAAATAGTAAATAAATACGAGAAGAAGGTACTTGCAACAAATACATTTTCTATACACGAAATTCTTTACTTATTACTAATTTTCCATTTGCTGCAGATTCATTTCGCGAGTAATAATCTTAGGTTTTTGCTTCCTATGATTCTTAAACTCACGCGAAAATACAATCCTCTCAAGCTTTGGCATCGTCTCAAATCCTTGCTTCGCCACGTCAACTTGAGTCTGAAGGATAGCATCATCCGTGCACAAATGCAACTCTCTCAACTCTCCACATCTAAACTTCAACAATCTCCAAAACCAGACTTCCCCTACGTTGTTGATCAAACACCTCAAAATTCTTAGCTTCGGCATCATCTGCAACTCACTGGAAGGCAGCTCCTCAATATTTGGCACATCAAAATTCCTTCTCAACTTCACAAAGAGGTCTGCCTCCACCAAACTATTTGAGAACTGGGACATTACATCATTCACAGATTGAATGAATGCATAGCCGCCATCCACAATTGAGCACTCAAACAACTGCAAATGTTCCACTGGCCAGGTTAGTTGACACAATTTTTGAAGAGACCCGGACGTAACTTGACTTACACAAACTTGCTTCACATTTTGCAGCCTTTCATTCAAAAATTCAGCACCCAATCCCGGCCTCCCAAGCAGTTCTCCACGACACCGAAATATCTTCAGTTGTTCCCCATAATTCTGCAAAAATGGCATAACTATTGGTTCCTCACTGTCTAAATCTCTACTCATGAAATCCTCCAGGTCCAAACTTTCAAGGGAGTTCAGCGTTGGAAAAGTGATTGAGCGAATTCTTTCCACTTATATAAATGCATCCAATCATCTTCATCACTTTTAAGTTCGGCATCTTGTGCAATAATTCAAGTAAAGTGCTCACAGTCTCTCCCAGCGTCCAGGTACACATGTAGCTTGTCAAACGCCAGAGATGGTGTCCATAGCGGGAGAGAAAACTGAGTTTCCAATTTGCGACATCTTCCTCCAAAACGTAGCCAATGCCGATGGACACTTGGCGACTCAGAAATGGATTTGAGGATGGAATTGGCTTCGTTTCAACGTGTCTCATGAAACGCTCCACGTCTCCGTCGTCCTCAAAATCGTAGTGAACTCCGACTAGAGATTCTATCCCAGTGGTTCGGGACTCTTTCCAGCGACGTTTCATCTCCAGCTTGAAACTTGGAGTTGGTGCGGAAGTCTCTTGCTGAATGGTTTCATCAATGGCGACTTCGGCTTGTTTATTTATTTGTCGACAGTTCAGAATGGAGTTTGCAGTAAGATAATCATTCTCCATCAGAATAGGAAGAATCTGGAAAAAAAATTATATTAATTTCAGCTTTTAAAAAATTGTTGTTAAATTTTCTTTGATCTTAATTAAATTCAAAACTATTTTAAATGAAAAAAGAACTTTGATCTTAATTAAAATTAAAAATTAATTTATATGTTAATTAACTAAATTTAAACTTAATTAAAGAATTAATTAAAACTAAATTACCTAACCATTGGGAACAACGCAGTTGTTTTTCTTGACCCCAATAAGTGATTCCATTCGGGACAAGTGTTGATCACGGATTGGAAATCCTTCAGATGCATCCCACGAAAAACAAGCTCCCAATTCTGTAATCAACAAAAAACGTTAAAATACTAAACAATTGATTAAAAAACATTAATTGATAAATAAAACAGTTATTTACCTCCGGAAACAACATCGGAGTTGTGATCGGTGACTGAAAAACTTCATTTGAACTGATGAAAGTTAAATTTGAATTTGAACATCCAGCTAAATTCAGTTCACGAGAATTATCCCATAATTTAAGTTTTTTAGGCGAAGGTTCACCCATTGTGAAATATTAGTGTTAAAGTAATTAACAAAACGAAATATTTGGTAACAATATGAAAGTTTTTAAATTAATGGTAACTGCGTAGATAATTCAAAATAGTGCACAGATATGAAAAACTTTGTTTTGACGACAGCTGCTTATAGAAGAGAATGTATTGAACGGTACAACAAATATAGTGAGTAAATATTTCTCAACAAAATGTGTAAAGGTTTCAATGCTCTGCATTGCAGGATGTGGGTTGCGGCTGCTTTGCTCGTTGCTCTTGCTTACTCTACTCTTGCATTCTATACAAAATTTTATCACAAACATTTCACAAGAGAGTGTAGATATATCGTGCAACTGCAAGGTATATGTAATATATCTATTTTTTGTGTCTGTCGTCTGATTACATGTAGCTCCTAAACGGGTTGAGATTTTTCGAAATTTTTTTCACTGAAAGATAGCTTGAATCAGTGGTTTGGTTGTGTCTGAAGATGAGCATTGTGGCGTAAAAGGTCAAATGATTTTACTTCCACGATGATTCCAAAGTGACCTTTGACCTTCTATGGCTTTAATGATAAGAATATCATGGTAATAACAAATGGTGTAGCTCTACTAACATCTATGATAAAATGTTGGTTTCTTGCAACGTGTAATTTCTTGCTTTGCTCAAGCTCATTTCAACATATTCAGGTTGTCAGCTATCAGACATACATATTTACATGGGAGTATATACATGCACAGTTTGATATTTTCCTCGTTTCATTACAGGTAGGAGAGCCTATGCATTATTTATGTGTTTTCAGCCTTTTATTCCACCATTCCCCTTCCATATAACTTGGTATTTTCAGTACAGAGTGACTGGGCTAAAATAACTGAGGTCTTTATGTATGATACATATCAGAAATGAGAAGTTAGAATTATCTGTTTAAATCTTAAGGTACTTGAACATAGCTTGTGAAAAGGGTTTCTTGCTTTTCATTTCACTTACATCCTTCCCAGAAAGGTTTACCTTCTACTCTTTTGTATTCTCTTGAAAATGTGAATGCTGAGGTTGAAAAATGGGGCATTATGAGATAAGATAAAAATGCTGTCTAGCTGTCTCATAAAAAGTCTTCTACAAGAGATGATGGTTTATATTTATGGGCTACTCATATTTGATTTTTGGTTGGTTTATTTGTGGAATGAAGGGAACAGGCTTGTACTGATAGGAAATTTGCAGTCTCATCGATATACATTTTATGATCGACGCTTTATAACTTCAGCTCATTTGTCTGTCCTACCGGCATTGATTATGTATGTTTTTGTATACTGTAGACAAAATACGTGGTAAAACTAATTCGGATAATTGTTCAAACTCATTAGCAATTCCATTTTGGTCATCCGGTGTTTGCTTCTACATTACTGCTAAAATACAAGCGGTAAAGCTTCCCCGAGCAAGTTTATGGCGTGTTAACAAATTTAACACGCAAATGTTTATTGGCCCTGAACTGTCGGGTTAATGCTTTGCTAGCTTACAAAAAATTACAGTTCTTTACCATGTTCAAAGCTGTATGGTTCCTTTCCAAGATATCTCTAGAGTCTTAAAGACTCATGGGTACCTACTTTTTCTACATTCTGTGCATGATTTTTTCCGCCATGGCCGTATTTTTAAGTTTACCCTGCAACGCTCATAAGTATGAACAATTTCTATTTTAATCCTTAAATTTACAAAATTTGATTCAATTAGGTGCGTTTTTTCATATAACCAAGCTTTATATGCGAAATTGTTGGGATCCTCTCCATTCTGGTGCTGATGTTGGCAGCAATCGTTGCATTTGCTTACTCGTCAGCAAGAAGTCCGAGGGTTTATGAAAAGAATACACAAGCTTTTGAAAGTGAGTTCTTTTACTATAAAAAATCCCCAATCTTAATTCTCTTGGATAAGTGTCATTGAATTTAATTTTGATGTTTGTTATGTTAGTTGTACAGGTTATCCATGTTTAGGTAAACTGATTTCGGTAAAGTTCCTATCAAGGATGACTGCAAAAAATAACAATATCATGTTTCATGTAACTAAAAATCTGTTCTCGTATTGCCGACTTCAATTACAAAATTTAAAAACATGTAAAACGCATGTAAACATACCAAATTATTATCCCAATTACTATTGAATCTATTTTATAAAATGATTTAATCCTAATAAATGATTTAAGTTTCAAGGTTGCTTTACATTCGAATAAAATAATGCTGTCAAGAGAATTTATTTATTTCGCAAATGGAAATTTTATCTGAAATTATAATGGCTTGTGACCTTAGCTTGAGCACTCGATAAAATTACTTCCTCTTCTGCAAACTTATCATTAACTACTTATGAATATGAATCGCCCTTAGAATGGGTTGCACGATTCCAATTGAAACCCTAGCCTTGATTTCGAGGCTACTAAACAAAATTATAAGAGTTCGCTCATATACGCCTCTGTAATAGGGTGGTTATGTGTCTGAATTTTGTGTAATGGAATACTTCCACTGCATTCAATATCAATGCCAGTCTGCTTCTAACATTTGAGTTTGTAGTTTGGCTTGAATCCTTTCGAAATCAAATCGAGACAAAAATGGAATTGTCCGAAGCCGTCATCACGGTTCATAGGCTATTCCAGAAGTTTGTCGAGCTACCATTAATCTTCAACAAAAGTCGAAACAAATTCAAAGTCAATCCAAACTACACAAAAATTCACAGAAAAGCATGGCGTGTAAACATGTTTTTTAATGTATTTCTCTCCTCATTTTCATTATTCCACGTGTTGAAACTTCACTTTAATCCGTCCACTCCATCATCCACTGGAAAATTTAAATGGAGAAATGCCGAAAAGCTAGGCTATTACGTGGTAATCTTAGTCGTGAATATAACAGGAATAGCATCCTATTTTACCATCCACAATTACCCCACCGACATTTCATTCATAATGACACAGAGCCTTAAATTGCGGACTGCAAAGCTACACATTCAGGGACCTCATAATCCAGCATCGAAGAGTCTTGGCTCTCTCAAATCCTTTCTCATATATACTACACCTATCCTTCTGTTGGTATCAATGAGCCTCCATTTTGTTGCCCCATTTGTACGTCCGTATGACCCTGTTCAGTGTTTCTTCCAAATTGACAATTACTTGTATTCATGGGTTTTGAAATTTGCCGCATCTTTTGTACTTGGAATCCCATCTTCACTTGGAATGATTATTAATCATCAATGCTTTTTTGGAGTGGTTTTTATTGGGGAAACGGCATTTCTCTTATCGAAAGCAATATACGACGGTAGCCCAGTTATTCATTCAGTTCAGCAATATATTTTGAGAAAAACTGCCATAATGATTTCAACTACCCAACATATTGTTGGGCGGCTACGTGCAAGATGTTTTGAGTTCAAGAAATATTGGTCAGTTTACCGCCAGTTTCACGTATTAATTTGCGTTACCAATGACATTTCTTATATACTTATTAGCGACTTTTTGTTTCTTATTGGGGTGTTATTTGTCACATGTGTTTATATGATAGTAAAACTCCATCATAGAATTCCACTCCTAGTAAACATTGTTGGAGTAATATTTATTGTGGCGTATGAATTTTTTTCGTTTTTGATATTGACCTTGGCTGCTATTCCTTATGAGAGGTCGATTATGTTTAAAATCTTTTGGAAAAACGTGCTCAAAACCAGAACTGAGAGAAAGCAACTGAGATCTTGTAAGCTGTTGGGGTATAGCGCTGGACCTATTCGCGTTCTGAAAGCAAGGACAGTTTTAGATACTAATAATATTCTTCTCAATGCCATTGCATCGTTGGTTTTGATGAGGAATTGAAAAATTAATTTGCAAAATGTGTATATGTCATTACAGAAGGGCTTCACAATTAACATTTATTAACCATATTGTTTTGGAGAGTTTAAATGGAGTATAAATTTTATGTTGATTTAGATCAGAAACAATAAAAACGAATGCTATCGTATTATATTTTGGGAAGACATCTTTTGCATAAAATACGTAAACACATTCATACGAAATTTAAAATAATTCAAAAACTTCGATTTAATTTAACAAACTAAATCTATTTTTAAACAACACCAATTACATGGAAGTTATATATAAATAAATCATCAATACAAGTGATTTTAATATCCACGCAATAAATTAGACTTTACAAAAATTATACATTATTCTCTGTTTCAGTCAGGGTTCATCAGTGTGCAAACTTGCACCCTTTTTAAATTAAAATTTTTTTGGTCGTGCGTGACTTGTTGTGGTCGATAAATTAAAAACTGGTTGGTGAATCATCAAGTATCCGCAAATTCTTTCATCATTGCAAGTAATGGTTCATACACCAAAACCCTGGCATCTCGTGCAACAAGAAAATCCATATGCTCAAACGTGTCATCATTGACTCTTATAACGGCACGAAGAGCGGCTGGAGGGAGGTCATTTGCGAGTCTTTGTATATCCTACCAATTACAAAGAAGTTGATAAAACTAGTAGAAATCTCAGGTTTCTCTTTCAGGAACAACTGAAACCGTGCTCATTTGTATCAGTTATCAAATAACTTACTGGTGGGGTTACCATGGCATCCTGTTCCCCCCAAAACATATACATTGGAGTCTGAATTTGGCTCAGATTATAGGCAGGTGGTTCAGCAGCTCGATATTTCCTTAAATTTTCTATAATTCCAAAATCATATTGCCGAAAAGTGCAAGAGCGAGCATTTTGTGCAAAATGAATTAAAGAACGGAACGTGACTGTATCCAATAATTTTGCAATCATTCTTGGTAAATTTGTCTGTAAAGAATTAACAGTAGGAACAAAATTACGTTAAAAAAACAACAAAATTACAATGAGTGGTATGAAACTATTATTAGCATAACTTACATAATTCGTCTGTGCACGGTTAAAATAGTAAGGAGCTAATGTATACACATCACAAATTCCGCATCTTATTGCTCTCGGCTGACATATGGCAAGCCTTCCAATACCAAGCGCACTAGTCAAAATTGACGTGTCTCGAAGCGAAAACCGTCCTCCAGTAAATTGTGCAAGCGACCCTGTTGAAGAGCAAATGATTTTGTAACAATCAGAACATATCTTTATATTAGTATGAATGAAATGGTAAACGGTTTACTCACTACAATTGGAATCCAAGAATTGGCAACAATGCCGAAGTAAATGGCTCATACGAGCTTCCTAATATAATCAAATGTTTATTTAACGCCTGCAAAAAGTATGGGATTGTAAAAGCTGGCATATTTTAATTACTCACCAAGGTACGCACCAGGTGCCATGAGATAAGCTGCTCGTATTTTTTTGTTTAGGCTTGGAATTTCTGAAGCTGCAACCAGGAATGCAATTGCTCCCTGCGAATGAGCAATGACAAAAATCTTCTCGTTTCCGGAAGTCAAAAGAACATGATCTACCATTGCTGGAAAATCATAAAGTCCCATTTCATGGAAACTTTTTACAAAGCATCAAAGTTCAGTTCATTTAAACATTTGGATTTTTGAGAATTTTGATAGCAGAGATTTCTTTGAAAATGAAATAAAATACCTGAAATCCCAGAAACCAACATCCGTATTTGAATTCAAGGTCGTGTGGCCAAGGGAGAAGGAAGTGCCCCTATGGCATCCTAGCCAAACATCGTACCAGAATCCGCAAGCATGTATGCTGCGTGTACAACAGTTATAGTTTATGCAAACAAAAAAAGTAATGTTTTAATATTTTTAAGTACCCAAGATTTTTATCGTTGGGCAGAGCAATCCAGCTATCGCATGAGTTTCCCCATCCATGCAATACTAAAACCGCTGGTTTCCCTTCCCTAGGTGGAGATATTCTTCCCCCAGATATACGAAATATTGTCAAAATGTACCCATCGGAAGTAGTTACATTGTGGGATTGAATTGTATACCCATTTTCCTCTGATATTTGAATCTTAAACAAAAGCAATATGAAATTTGTACCAAAGTTGATAACTAAATTTGGGAATTTCAAATTTGCGATTTTCAAGTAGAGTTTGGTGATATTACAATGCTTTTATCAGCCTCAGGATCCTTCACATTGGAAGCCGCAGCCAGTTCTCGCTGACAAGCGAATGGGTCAATAGTATCATTAATTTGGAGGGGTTGGTGTGTTCTGCATACTCTCAAAGGCAGTATGCGTTGTAATAACGAAAATCTTTGTGAAAAAGTCAACTGGCACACACCCAAAATCACGACTACTACCAAACTTGGTTTCATGTTGCTTTACATTGTTGTTATAAATGCATTTTTACTCAACTTTTTGCAAATATCTGTTTTCACCAGATTTAAAATATTTCCAACTTTAAACGCAAATTTGAAAATTGTTAGCTAGTCACGTTTTCACTTATATGTAGCAGTCGTGGAATGATGTGTGAGTGACTTCCGTTATGAACAACATCCCATACGAAACTGTAAGGTATGCCGTTGCAAGAATCCTTTTCTACTGATGATGATGATGATGAATATATTGAACCTTTCTGACAAGGTTGTAAGCATAAATTTGCTTAGTAAAGCTGACAGTTATAAACGCAGTATGTAGAGAGCAGTGAGATGATATGAGATTTCCATACTGGAAATTCACATGCGGATATCTTTTGATGGTCACACTTCATTTTTTCTCCATTTAGAATATACTAACAAGCTCTTAGCTGCAGCATTACAAAATTAGCATTTTTTCATTAATTAAAAATAACGACTTCTCAACTCCACGCCCGGAGGTTTTATGTAATCTAAACGACTTCCGAAGTTCGTGATCTGATAGCGTAATAACAGCACAAAATTATTTATTTTATTTTGTCGAAAACGAAGAAATTATAGCAAGTAAAATACATGTCTAACTATGATGAACATTTACTAGTTTGGGGAAGATCATTTATGCGACAAATAATAAACCCGTTTAGATTTGCTATGAACTTTATTCGTTTGATCTATAAAACAAGAATTTCAGTCTTGATTTTTGCTAAGGATGATGAATTCATTCATTGAAGGTTTTGTTTATTTAAAATTGCATTTATTTAAAGATTCTTAATCATTTGATCAGTCAATTACACTTATTTCCGTAATTGCAGTGAATTCTTGTGTGATTGTTCGTATTTTTTTATCCTTCCGCAGCAAGCTGATTTTCGCAACGCTTTGATAATAGTTATCCTCATTATTATTGACTTATTCATTTGAAAGAACTGAAATTCTTAATTAGCAAATATTTTTAGCGGCATTTAATGCCCTTAGTTTTAATTAATTATGTGGGATTCAAGCGTTGTCAAAATCTCAAGCAAACGGAAATGAACGTTTTATTATAGCTAATGCGACATAGAAATGATGATATTGATGAGATTGAGAATAAATAAATTAAGACAAGGATGATGCCGTGAGTTTTGGCAACCGTTTTATTTCCTATTTGGAGAATCTGAATAAATTATTATGGATATTATGTGTAAATTAATAAATAAGAAACTGCTTAAAAACACTTTTTATAAAAATTCTTTACAGTGTTTTCTCCCGTAATTTCCTTTATTTTGATGTTGAAACTCCATCGCCAAACCCTTTGATCAGTTCTATCAACGGTTTATACACTAATACATTGGCATCTCGTGCAACCACAAAATCGTAATGATTGAAGGTGTCGTCATTCACCCTATACACTCCACGGAGGGTTGCTGGTGACAGCTTACTTGCGAGTCTTTGTATATCCTACTCAATTCAAATTAAATATATTAAAACTAAAAAATTATTTTGTAATTTATAAGCAAAAACGTACGGGAGGTGTTATCAACGCATCCTGCTCTCCCCAAAATATGTACACAGGAGCTGTAATTGCTGTCAAATTGTAGGATGGAGGTTCCGCCTGCCCGTATCGTCGTCTCAAATTTTCCACAGTGCCTCGATCATAGTATCGAAAACTGCAGGAGCGCCCATTTTGACCAAAATGAAACCAGGATCGTAGAGTTCTAATATTATTTATTTTTGAAAGCATCCTGGGCAGGTTTGTCTAAGAAATTCAAATTTAATGAATATCAGCCAAAAATCAAACATAAAAATAATTCCTAATTTGATAACGCACATAATTCATCTGTGCAGGGTTGAAAGTATGGACACCCATCCCAGTTAAATTACAAAGGCCACATCGCACAGTTCTTGGCTGACAGAGCTCATACAGCTCAATCCCTAGCGCTGTAATTGATACAGGATTTCTGACTTGGATGCGTCTGCGAACCAAGTCGTATATAAAATTCTATTTCAACCACAAAATGAAAATAACGTTGATCTTATATATAAACGGGTAATTTCAATTTATGTTTTCTATTTTAATAATAATATACTTCAGCAGGAGTTTTGGTAATTTGCATTGTAGCCAGCATTAATGGCTGATAAGCGCCTCCTTAAAATTAAAATAAACAAGCTATATTTTTTTAAAATGGCCATAAATAGATGTTTTTAAGAATGTGTTCTGATAAATTGTCTACCGAAGTACGCAGCGGGTGCGAGAAGGTAGGCTGCATGAATTTTTTCATTTATAATGGGAATCTCTGAGGTAGCTACCAAAAATGTTGCTGCACCCTGTGAATGACCTATAAAAAAATCTTTTCGTTGCCGGACATCGTGCGAACTTAATCGACCATGGTTGGAAAATCATATAGACCCATTTCATGAAAACTATTTTAAACGAAATTCGATATACAAATCTAAATCTGTGGTAAATAAATAAAATAAGTAAAATAGAAACAATACCTGAACTCCCAGTAAGCTAAATCTGTATTTGAATTGAAATTCGTGTGCCAAGTGAGAAAGAGGAGCCTCTGAAGCATCCAAGCCATACATCGTATCCAGCATCAACCAGCATATATGCTTGCAAATACAAAAAATGCGATTTTGTTATTCAAAAATTCAATATGCCTAAACAAAAAATAGTAAACTTACCAAGGTTTTTATGTTTGGTAATGCAAACCAAACTTCACATGAGTTTTCCCATCCATGCAATAGCAAAAC
>LJIJ01003385.1:0-19357 GCA_001718145.1 Orchesella cincta | reverse complement strand
CTACTAACACAAGAGTTTCATTAAACGAGTGAATGTAACGTATATTTGGAAAACAGCAAACAGCAAAAAATATAAAGAGATATGAGTAGAAGGAACTTTTTATGTTCCGCCGTCAGCCCCGATAATAAAAACCTCAATTGGTGTACTGCCAACATCGTAGGCCTCCTCAATTATCGGTTATGCCTGCACAATTATCGCTTCTCCCCTCTAATTCCCATTTACCATTGTGGTTTTCATCAAAGATTTACGGCATTTTTAAGTTGCGCGCTTTGTAATGGGGTTATAAAGAGACTTTGTTACAATTGTACGGGAAATTTAAATTACTACGTGATAACGAATACTTCGTGACGGACAAAGTATTCTTATAAAGTGCTGCACCACTTAACAATTAGTCACTATTTAGCAAAATTGGAGCACAAACTGCACAAAGTAGACCGTATCCTAAAACGAATATAAATAAGTAGCTGAAGCCGACCAACTTGTTTTTTTGAAATTTTTTAATTTTGATAGTTTTTGCATGCTAATTGTTAATTGTTGTAGCTACATTGAGCCGCAATTTAGGAGAAAAGTCGAAATATAGAAAGTAATAGTTATAATACTTTAGAAAACCGATAGCGTTGGAACGAAATTTCCTAAAGTGCGCTCAACAGAGATACAGCACTTAATTGTCAGAGCAATTAAAATGGGCATTAACATGTATCCCCCCTTTTGGCTAATTTCACTAAATGCGGTTTGCAGCAGAAAAGAAATGTAGTTTTTCCTAATTAACTACCAAAGGATGAAAACTAACCGACCGCACTGGGTCAATAATGGAGCAAAACACAATAAGTTGTTTGCTTTTATGCACAATCATATGAACAACCCCTTTTCATTCTTACACCGTTAACTTATAAGAAGGGGCAACGTAGAACAGAAGTTGTGCCGTACAGGCCAAAAATATGGAAATGAAATTTTTGTAACTTTCACGTGGACGAAGCCTCACGTCATTTATCTCGATCCGTTGAGTTTGGGATTCCTTCATCCCGCTCTCAAGATTAGCTCCGAAAGGACATCACTGTTCACCGCCAAAATGCTGCGGTGACCACTGAAATTCCTTGGTTTTGGATACGACAATGGTGCAGTCAGCCAGAGATTTATCCTGCAACAACTTGCCGAGCACGTTTCGCTCACACTCTTCAGCATCCAGCCGAAGTCCTGCCACTCAATAATTATGGAGAAGTTGAGCTGGGCGTGCTTCAATCCTTGAGACTTGTAGAGCTCGCTCATCTTCCTGGTGCCGTTGAATGTCTCGTAAGTAGCTTGCTCCTTCAGTCGAATGCCTATGAAAATAAACAATTGTAAATGAATCTTTTCTGTTGGGCTCAGAACAAACTTAATTTAAGTATTTAATTTACCATCTAACGCTAAACACTGGAATTGACAGCTGGTGACTGAACGGTTAATCTTTTGTTGAGGTTCTCCGACCACTTTGTAGGTTCCTCTGATCGAAAATTTAGCATCAGCCAAAACGTTCTTGACTTTTATTCACGAATTCCGCAGGGAATCACTCATGTCAGGATCAGGGTTGCTTCATAGAAACCGTTAACTTCCCCGTACATCTCAATTTCCTGCATAGTAACATCATCAAGGGTCGCAACCCGCTTTAATGTATTTAATTTCTTCAAAAACAACGATCAAACGACGAAACTTACGGTTTCTGTTCATCTCTCGTAGTTTAGCAGCTTCCTCAAGAGCTTCAGAAACCAGCAGCATCTGATCTTTATCATTACGTTTCATTCGGAAAGGCCCTTGAAAGTCTCCAGGTTCGGACTGAAACAGGCGTAGGTCTGAACACGTTTTGGGTGGGTCGCCAACTTGAACAATGACAGAAACGACAAATTATAATATTTAAAAGTTGTAAACATTCAAATATTTACTCCCCATTTAGTATAATGTATTGGGGTTTCACAGTCACTTGAATTCTTACCAAACTGTATCCGCACTGTCCCATCTTTGAGGAGTAAGCCTCTTTAGCTTGAGACATTTTCAAAAATTAAATCTTGTCACTTTTTAAACTATCAGCAGACTAACAGCAGGAGGATTACGATAGGACACAAAATTAAAATCTGAAAACTGTGCTTTGACGCAAAAATCAATTGAATCTCCGGTCTGAGATCTCAAATATCTCAATTATGATGTAGTTGTGAGAGAAGTTTGTAAAAGAGCATAACAAAATCGGACTCGGAGCCACGAGCACAAACCTTTGTGGCAAATTGATAAAAATACTTCAATTCTGAGTCAATAGCTGTACCGCTGCTTCGACATCGACACAAGCTAGGTAAATATCGGCCTTTGTGTGTTTTACTTGGGTTAATTGCAAAGACACCTGCATGGTCTTCCAAAACTTGTTACAAATGACCCTGAATAATGAGGAGTCACTCAAAAAACCATTTAGACCCAACCTGCATAATAATACTATTAGAAAGTAATGGCTAATACTTCAAATTTGTAAGTTCCTATTACGATTTGCAGATCTAATTCGACAATATGTCTAAGTTTTAAAACTTTTTTTTTGCTATCGAAATTTGCCATATTCCGAATTGTTCATTTAGTATTGATTTACCTACCAGTTTGTATTACATCAAATAACATTGTAATAACGAAATATAATGAAGAATTAGTATTCAAATTACTTACCGAACAAGAACTATGCAATTCCACAACTCAGCCTGACGTGGCTATGCAAATTCCCAAAGGCACTACACCCACGAGCGCTCATAAGTCACCGTCAGTTTCATAGTCGAACTCCAGCCAATCGTTTCAACAATCATCCGAGAACAACAAAGTTGACCATATGTTTCAGAATAAGAAAGGATTTGTCCTCTTCGTAAATGAAACCAATTTCACATCGCTACTTTTTACACAGTAGCATTTGTTCGAAGGTGTTCATTTTTATTTGTCAATGTTGTACTAAGACAAACGTTGACCTAAGAATTGGAGTTTTTAGTTCTTGAAAAAAGAATTTCATGGAAATCGGTGGACAAGACAAAATGAAGCTGAATAGTCTTTTCTTTATTTAAAGTTTAATTTGAAACCGTGAATTACGTATACAAAAAATGTGTTGGAATTTATCAAGTTCGCTCACATAATTTGTTAAATTGCAAAAAATTCGAAAAGGCATCCTAAAACACAGTTGAAAGACCATCCTAAAGGTCCTTTATTAATGTAGTGTAAGACTGACGGATGCTGAATAACGTAAACCCGTTCAAAATATCGCAACATAAAACATTGCAACACAGGATAATAAGTCATTCTACCAAATATGTTCTCTTATTCATTTGATTACTAATGCCAAATCTTTTTTTAGCCAGTTACGCTTTACCAGTTCGTCACGTGTACCTGAGAAACTGAGATGTATATGACACCTTGTGGCATTCAATCCGAAGTCTCTGTTGCGGCATTGTTCTCTTTGTTCTTGAAGTGAACAAATAACTCCTGCTGCTTCCTCAGCTTGGGCGCCTCCTATTCTGGCTCTTCCCCGTGGCCGTAGTTTGTAGTGGTAGCTATTTTTTTCCTACTGCTCGATGCCCAAATATTTCCTTGTTTTTGAAATGAAACTCCACATAATTAGATAGTTATCAATAACAAAGCGTTGATGAATAGAGTAACCGATAATACACTGTAAAAATTAAAGTTGCTAATTTCGCACGATTGTTTTTCAATAAGAGGTCCCACCTATATATCGCAAAGAAGATCCGTGCAATCCCAAAAAGTTTGGGCAAATATCATATCACTGGAATGCACAGTACATGCTAATAGTAAGCAGCCTAAACAAAGAAGCGAAAGAGAGTTAATTCTTCCACCCAAAAAAACAACGCAATTAGACTTAGGATGTTCAGCCGCAAGTCGCCACATCACTCAATCTTCGTTCCGCATATAGCTCATCCAATACGACAAGCGCCTCCTCCTCGAAGAGACAGAAACCCCAGCTTCAAGCCAGAAAGGTAGATGCTTACAGGTAGTTCTGATATTTATTATGGCTCGGGCTGTTGGTTCATTATCAACATGCCTTCAGAAATGTTTTCTGAAAGACAAAAATAGTGTGTTCATATGAGAAGCAAGGTATGCAGTATCTTTTAGTATCTTTATCTATTATATTTACATACTTTTTAGAAAATGATAAGGAACTTACTGTTGAGTTAGTTGGTCCTGAAATTGGTACAGCTGCGGCAGTTACCTTCATGTTGCGTTTTAAAAGTGGTGTTGTATGATGTGGAAGTGGTCTTGTGTTCTTGCGTGTCGCCAGACTAAACTGATACACTCGGGCTCAGATCAACCTCTATTTGTAGAACGACGTTGCGCAATACAAGTCACGTACTCAAAATACCTAGCAAAAATATTTTAATTTCAGCATTCCCAATTGTGAAACACCTACGAATTGTGCAAGAAAAACGAAGAAGTCCTTGAAATTTCACGAAATGTTGCGTTAAACTTTAGAATTGCGCAAGAAAAATGAATTATCCCTTGAAATTTGACATAGTATTGACTAGAAAATTGAAGAAAATATTGAGTTAAACCCTTTGGGATTGGGTAAGAAAGATTAAGAAACACTTGAAATTTGATGCAAAATTGCGAAACATTTTGGGATTGGATTAGAAAAATTAAGAAACACTTGAAATTTGATGAAAAATTGCGAAACATTTTGGGATTGGGTTAGAAAGATTAAGAAACACTTGAAATTTGATGCAAAATTGCGAAACATTTTGGGATTGGTGTTAGAAATGAGTAGCAGTTGGTCCTATGTGTCGACATGTCGTTGGATGAGTGTATTGCCTAAAAACTTCACAGCCTTAAAGTTGATGCATGGAGTAATTAAAATAATTGCCTAAAATATGCATGCACAATTATAAGATCCGTAAATAGCATCTAATAGTTAACTTGTATATATAAGACTTCAGATAGGTCAGAGGAACAAATGTCAAGGCAATAAAAAATGATGAATTAGCGTTACGTTGGAAACGGACTCCGCTTAAAATAAATGGAAGCTGCAAATCTATTGGAACAGCCCAATGTTTTTACTCACATGGAATTAGTATTATGATATTCCAAGGATATTTTCAAACTTTATGGAATTCGGGTAATTGATACTTCCTCAGCAGTTGCAAAGCTTAGTCTTTTTTGGCAGGAAAAGGGCGAATTGAAGCAGACATTCATGCCTACTAAATCATGGACGCTGAACAACTCCCATTGAATCGAACACATTCAGTGTGGAGATAACGGAAGATAGGCCAACCAGAATCATCCTCATTTCAGACTTGATTTAAGAAAGAAAAGTGATTGTCAAGACTTCAATCTTTTGTGGCACCGACGCCTCGTACGTCTCACTTCCCCCCAGACATATGCCAAAAGATGCTCCCAATCTTGAGAGCGGGAATAAGAGGAATCGCATAAGCGCACACTAAGCCATACTTTCACGTCTAGCAAAATCATAGAATGACAACACGTCAACTCTCGCGAACGACGTGAGTTCAGAATGAGTGATAACTAAAAAAGCCGCGGAAAAATCTTCGCCTCACAACCCCATGTGCTCGACTCGCGCGTAATCCAATATCACTGTCAGTCATTCAGTTGGGAATGCGTTCTGAAGAATTCGAAATTCAAATTTCATCTATTTGCCAAAATGGTTTGCGAAAGTTCGAAAAACTGGAGATTATTCAAACTTCCAATTTGCGTTCAATTTCAATTATTGGGAGGTTTTTAAATTAAATTTGGGGACCGGGAGGTACTTTTTTTTAAGAGAATTTAGATATCGAACTGTTTTTAACAAAATTGTTAATTGCAGCCAGGACACCCGGGCGATAAGAGATGATAGCTTAGTGTTTTTCTTTACAGGATATAGACAATTGGGAGTGCCATCATTTTTGATAGAAGGTAGAATTGGATGTGTGAATGCTTGAATTGTGGATTTTATTATGTGTAATTCTTGTCAAATTATTTAATTCGCAAACCAATTTATTGGCATAATTTTAGTAATTTTTAAAAGATTAATGATAACAATTTCCGATTCGCGTCACGCCTCGGAAATACATTGAGATAAGGATATACATATAAAGAAAAACCGAAACTATTCATCCTAAATGAAATTTGGGGCATACCTTTACCTATGCGAGTTTATACAAGATTCACCCTATTTCTATAAATCCGGACGTACTTTGATCCCCTAGCAATTCCAGCCCTCGAGAAAAAGTATGGAAGAAATCCATCATTATTCCGGTATATGAGTTAAGGTTTGCCTTTGGCAAGAGACGAAAGCAATACTTGCAATTCTTAGACGAAGTATTTAAATTCAATCACCTCAGGCGGGCGGGGGGGGGGACGTGGGGCAGGGAAAAAAAAAGATGTCCTATGAAATGAATTTGGCGAGGTCGATTGGGATGAATTTCCTCTAAAGACTAGACACTTAAGCTGACTCCCGATCAAAATAAAATGTAATAAATTACAATTTTTTTTTTTCATTTTGGTTTAACGTTTATTAATATATAAAGTTTTTACATTATTAGTAGTTAATATAGCAAACAAATATCTTAGTATTTCCTAATTAATAGGTACTGTGATGATAAAAAATTATCGTCAATTCCTTTCAAACATTTATACTGTTAAAGAAAGAAATATATAATCAGTCATCGAAAAAATTCGTTCATCGTTCAAACATTTGCTAATTTAATCAGCTCAGCATAGCATTGCAGCGTTAATTATTAAGCATTATTATTTCCTTTTATCAATACAAAAGAACGCATAGTTTATAAAGTATGCAATATTCATTTCAGTGGTTACCTTACCTATTCTTCGACTTCACAATAAAATGTTGTCCTCTGCAAGCAACAACCTGAGCCAAGGATTCTTTCTTTTATTTCACAACGTGGAAAGGCCAGTGTGAAATTTGAAGAGCTCTGTGAACGACCTGATATACCTCTAAACGTACTCATCTTCTACACAACGGCCATTTTCTTCCTAACTCTTCAATAAGGTGTTGGACGCAATCAGCCCATTGCTCGTTAATTTAACATAATCCAAGAATAATTGCCACCCAATAAGGTTTAGGGCAATTGCAAATATGTATAGAGAACAGTGCGAAGTTTTTCTCGTGACATGAGTCCCGATATATAGAACCAGTAATATGACTCCAGAACCGCAATTCTGGGCCTGGGCAACAAGCCCAATTTTAAGGTTTGTGAAACCTGGGTTTTTCTTATACCAAAATCAGGAGCTTGAATCGGTTTTGTTGATTGGTATTTGTGGTTTTGCCAGTTGTCTAAAAGTTATATAGCAAACAAATATTTAAAAAAAACATTTTTGTAAATAAAAAACTGTTTAAATTTTCAATAAAAATATCATACTTTAGAAGAGAAAGGTGAGAAAGGTAGAGTTTGTAGAGCTCCCGTGAAGAGAAGCGCCTGAAATCCTTGGACATACAACAGGGGTGACGAGAAACAAAAACTCAATCAGGTAGAAAATGACTTGAAATCCAACACTTTGAGCAGGAATCTGGCTTAATGAGTTTGAAGAGGGATGAAGAGACCTGGTGACATGGAAGGAAAAAGTAACGGGATGACATCATCGGAACAAGAATGCCACAGCGAGAAATCAGCCACAACGGGAATATTGTCCGCTTGGAATTGCTTTTTTTGAAGGTGTCGAATCCGAAACGTTTTTAGACTACTAAAGAGCTGACAGACTTGATGAGCTTTAGAGTAGTTATCATAAAGTACCAATCCAGAAATGTGGAATGAGGCGAAACCCATTTTCAGGAGGAGAAACTGGGCTCTTCTGTGCCAAATATGAGTGAAAAAGCGAAGTGAAAACAAAGTACGCAATACACCGAAAACATATGGAACAGGCAAAGCTCCGTTTCCAGTGGGAGGAAAGAGTTGCGGCAAACAAAAATCGGTTGCAGTTTCATTCCACCGAATGGGAAGGGAAGACGAGAGAGTACGAAAGATGAAGCATGAGATTTAGATCACTTCCAAGCCAGTTTTGAATCATTTTTGCTGGTTTGGGTCTACAATGGAAATGGCTGAGAATAAATCGGGATACAGGTGGGTGAGATGGGCCCGAATTTCGATTTGTAGGTTTAAGCGGGGTGATTTGTCGTATATGTAATAAAAGCACGGCCTTTTAGCTGTGCTCAATCTGTATAAGTGTAATATTGGTTTAATTCCATGGGCGAATCGAAATTGGTTCCAAGAGTTGAGCAAGGGCGGTGGTGCCATTACCAAAGATTAACACAGTTATAAAGAGCAGGATTAGCGCACGCGTTACACAGCAAGTCGTAACAAAACAGGACGGTTTTAAGTAGGATTTTAGAAAGTGAGTCAATAGAAGTTGTTACAATATATATTTAAAAAATCGCCTGAGATACGATCGCGTAGGGTTTACTATAATTAAACAGCCGAATCAATGTTTTTAGTCGCGTTTTAATTTCGCTTGCAAACTGAAATTGCCAGTTATTTCATCAGGCCACGGTAAACAAGTGGAATGTCGTCTAAAACCGTTTTGTTGGTACGTTTGAAAAGGCGCACCCGCAGGTTCAGAAATGACAAATGGACGTCATCAGTATTCGATCAAAAATATTTTGCACATTTAATTCCACTTTGGGAAAATCATTATTTAGTAACGGGGGTGGGGGGGGGGGGTATTTCCTTGTTTGTCGGGAGATTTAGGGCGGTGGAATGTTGCCAATTATGAACTCATCGAAAGTTTTATTGTTTGTTTGGATTAGTTAAGAGGGGAAGGGAAAGGAGAATTTATGTAGCTATTCTCGCCTTTGCCATAAAGCCGTGTTCAACGAACTATATTCATACATATTTGACACATAATACACATGTGACGAGGAGAGGGGGGGGGGGAGGGGGGCGGCGGGGGCGGGGGGGGGGGGGGGGGGGGAGTGGGGGACGGGTGGGGGGGGGAGGCGGGCGGGCGGCGGGGCGGGGAGGGGCAGGGGGGGTGGGGGGGGGGGGGGGGTTTCCATTTGAATACATCATAAAAAAATACATTTATACCAATATGCGTAGTTTGTATTGCAAAACATGCATCATTTGGAATTACTTGAGCAAATTATACTGGGATAACCAACATTTGACATAGAACTTTACACAGGTAACACAATGATTAAAAATTCCCTTGTGTTAAAACAATTTGGTAGCTTGACTTTTTAAATTTAATATATAAACAAATATCTGTTTGGTCAGCTTCGCAGCTCTCACCATCAGCAATGTCCTTGTCCATAATGATGCCACATGATGACAGAAACATTCTTCAAATCCATTTGCGTCCACTCGTTCTGGATGCCATTCATGATGACCTTATACTTCTTGACAAACTTTTTGCTTAATAATATCCAATCTCGTCGCTCATTTCGCCCATTCAATGTTGCAAAATTTTGAAGGCACATTCACATCCTCCAACAGTCACGGCATGTAGTAGCATGGCATCGCAGCATATTTATCTTGTTCCTGTTCAAATCAATGATTTCCCAAGCTGTTTGAATTCTTACCTGTTTTGCGAGAATTATCCTTTGAATTCCAAGAACAAATTTCAGCTTTATTTCTTCACTTTATTGAGGGAGGGTTGCCGCCCCTCTGTGTGCGGCAAATGATGGTTTTTTCAACAGTTTTTCTGTCCGGTTTTGATTGCTTGCGGCTTCTTTGAGCTTTATTTCTTTTTCGATTGACTTCTTGGAGTTGGACGTCGAGTTTCTCTCATATGGTTAAGTCATCCGTTATCTGAAACTTTTATCTACAGTAGATTTTTTGAGTAGATGACAGATTTCTAAAAAACTTTTCTTTTGTGCTTCTTTGTATCGGAGCTCCATATCACGACAAATGTCCAGCTTATCTGAGCACTTTTTGACATTGATTGATTATTATGTTCACATTGCTTTTTAAGTTATTCTAGAGATGTGGCGATGAGGAATTGTGTTTGTCGTCTCGCGTGTCGAGTAGATCAAGCATGGTTCATTCCATGGATAACATGTTGTTTTCACGGAAATTAATTTGTGACTCTTGATTTGCTTCATTTTTGTTTATCGTGAGCTCTTCGAATGCAGAGCATTAAACTTTTGGCTTGTAATTTGTAACTCATGTCCAATTATATATTTACACAAGTATCAACCTCCGATCTCAAATTTAGTAAAGTATTTTTGAATAACAGCAGGATGTCTAATTGACTTTCTGTTAACGTGAAACAAGATTTCTTGACACAATTTAAAATCTCGTTGACTGAACAGTGGCTGAGAAGTGGTAAATTTCCATTCTCGGCCAAGTTGACTGTGGCAAAATTGTTTGACTCATTTTGATGGTTACAATGCCAACTTTTAACTCAGCGATTGTGATGACTAATAGCAACTGGTACAAGCTATTTAGCTCACCAACCTATCTTGACAGCTCAAATTGGAAACTCGGGTGATTAGTTATTACCGATGAAGTTTTTCTAACTTGGGGTAAGAATAAGTATTTAATTTCGATTAGAAGTAGCAAAAGAACTTGTTTCAATGCTTTTCGGTTGACAAAATGAATAATAATAATATGTTGGTTAGCTATGTTTACAATGGCTATAACGGATTTCTGTGATTCCAGATCTTGGATGCAAACCCAGTCATTATCAGAATTATTAACAGAAGCTCTCCTTCTTAAATGTTATATTATTATTAGTCAGGTTATATTAACGATTTTCTGCTATTTTATAAAATGTCGGGTTTAATAAAGATTTTGATAGTTTTAATATCCGAGATAGTTTAAGCTATACTTTCCATCTCCCAAAAATTTATTCATACAATTGTGTTTCGTATTCTAAATTTTTGTTGCTGTTTTGACGACTGATTTTTTTCGTCTAAAAACGTGAACGCATTAAGTTAACGTACAAGATGTTCATGGAAGGATTAAAATTTAGCAAATGGTAAATCCCTGGTAGCACTATGTGGTAAATTCGGATAAAACGTGGTTACGTTATTATTATGCCGTATTTGCTGATAATAAATTATGTATAATGGAAATTATTGAACATTATTTACACGTAAGAAATTAAATGGTAATAAAAAATAGATTACGAATCCTTCAGAATGCCAAGCAAGATTTTGAAGATACATTTGATCCTTATTACACCCACTGGGCATTCTAACTGACTTTGAAACGTCCTGAAGGCATCCATTAGGAATCTTTGCATGTTAATGAACACCCAGTACACCGTTTTGATGTCGCACAATACATCAATGCATGCATAAATCAGAAATTTAATATCAAATCACCAACTGACGCAATGATGGCTAAGCACCCAAATTACAACCATTGAATATTGCGTCTAATAAATTACAACAACCGTACTCTAAAATTTACAACCTATTGTAACTAATTTACTCTACGACAACTACCGTGTACCCACAATTTTAGTATCTGTACTTCACACCTACAATTACAACTATAAAATACTAGTTTTACCTTTAACAACCTCGTTACTCTGACAAACAGAAATCTAATATTGGACTATCAACTATTAAATTAGTACTATGACTGAGCCAACAACGACAGAAAACAGACATTCTGTAGCATTTACAAGTTTGCATATTCATATTCAGGTTTACAATACAAAATCGGCACGATATAATAAAAGCAATCTGATTGGCTAATACATGCTCCAAGCATGAACATCAATAAGACATCGTGAAAATGTTATACTGGACATACTTTGGGAGATGGATATTTTGTCTATTTTTTATCCTTACGTCATAATTGAAGGGATTATTGATAAGTGAAATATAATTTTAGTGACTTTAAAAAAAATAGTTAATAGCCTTATTTTTCAATGCAAAAGAAGTAGGTCTATGATCCGATTCAGATTAAAATGTTGCAGATTTATCGCCGTGTTGCTTTCAATAAAATTCATGTTCTCAATCTCGATTTTTAGAACTGGGACTGATTTGAAAAAACGTCGAAAATACTTATCCCTCATGATAACTTCCCATCTTTTAAACCGCAAAAGAGCTTTCCCTGACAATGTAAATGTCTCTGATCCCACATCAAACGTTAGCAGCATGCCCCACAAAGCATCAAAAACCAAAATGGCACACACTACTAGTAAAGCAATGGGAATACTGGATGTTGATGTAAAACAACGAATCGAAATGTAGGTCACCATTATTTGACCACAGCAACCAATCATCATAACCAGTAAGTATATGTGGCCATGTAGATAGTTGTAGACACCTGTCAGAACTTGTAGTTCTCGGTAAAATTTTATAATTTTTGTTACCTCATCCTTACTTTGTAAAACCCCCAAAAACGCCATGAGATTTCCACGTAGACAGAGTGCACCCACCACAATCTGGACGAATTGATATAAACTGCCTACCAAAACAGCGTAGAATGTAAGTGAATTGGATGTTCCAATAAAGACTTTGCATCCAAAGTTCCACATAACATTCCAGGCGTCTTCCATCAACCAGCCCCTAAAGTTGCAAATTGATTCGGGAGTAAGGAACGAATAGAAGTTTACAGGCTCACATGGCATTAATATACTGCCAACTCCTCACAAGACGGACAAAACTGGCATTGGTCTTATAATGCATTCACATCCCAGCAGAGCATACCGAAGCTTCCGGTCCTCTTCATACACAATGCCATCTGGAAAGAATAGTTTAATTTGTTGACAACATCAAGGATTTAGTTGATGTATTTAAAATTTACCTTTCTTTTTATCAGTCTCCAGTAGCAAACAATTGTTGAAAAATCCAATGATAGTTTTGAAATTGTGATCAGTTAATCGATTGCATGTGACCAAAAAAAATATGACCAAGGACCAAAACAATTGCAGGCATTGGAGGGTTATGTGGGCATTTGATTTTACTGTGAGAAAATTGAATACGTTGGTCAACCCCAAAATAGCTAAATATATGACAAAAGTAAGCGAAATTCCTTTTTCTTTTCCCTCCAACTTCCTCGTCCTGATCACGGGTGTTCTAACCCACTGAATACGGGGCCAAATGAGACGCAAAATAAAAAAAACAAAGCAGCGGCAAAGTCTGGGCCCAGTAACCAAAAAGGCTGTCTGCCACGCTAAAAAGTGGCCCATCCCAAACATATTTTTTCGGCATATTATCACACAATATGATGAACTAATATTTTTGAGATAGATAGATAGTGTGTGTGAACATAGATAGTGTGTTGTTAAAAACAAAATTCAGCCAAGTTTAATTACTACCTTAAGCCTGAGTCCCTACTTTCTGCAAAAGTCCCAATAAATGAACTTGATATTCAATCCAAAAACTGTCTTAAAATCTGGGTAAACCTTTTTCTGAGTATCCAACCACTTTTTTCGGCACCTCTGCTCCAGTTAGCCAATACGGGATCATATTCTGCGGATCTGGGCTGTCCTCTTGAGCGTTTTCACAACTCCCAACTTTTTCATCAGAGGCTTCTGCATCAGTCGACACGGTGCCTCAACCAAGTCCATTGCACGCAGTCGTGAGTTTTTATCATCAGTGATGAGAATTATCATGGGCACTTTCCAGGAACATTCTACTCCCGCAAATGCAAAACAGGATGTTTGACCGGGGAAGTTTTTTTTGGTGTTGAGAACGGCGGGTGGTTGGGGGAGAAATATGCCAGAGATGGATGCTCTGGTGGATTCATCATGGTCATCAAGAATCATTTGAGGTTGCTGCTGATTTTGGAGTTATTGCTGGCCAAAAACTGTCGTTTTTCTGTAGAGAAACACTTCCGCGAAACTAAAAAGATATTCCTAAGTTGCTGCATATAAAAACGAGTATTGTGGTGCCGATATTAGTGCAGATGTGAAAAAGACGGTTATGGACAATATAGAATGTTACTTTCAGCTTTGATGGAAGTAGGTTAAATACATACTTTTTTACTCATATAATTGTTACTAAGTTTATTAATTTATTTATTGAATAGCTCATCTTGATTTACACAAACTAGGAACAACGACATTAACTTACTCTTCAAAGACATTTTAAAAAGGTCTTTGCCAGTGGTTCATGTCTTGAAGCGGAATACTACAGCTAACAACAAAAGAACCAATCTACATAAAGTAACTAATGTCAAAGTTCATATTAATTATTTAAGGCTTCAACACTCATTTACGCCCAAGTCATTACGATATTACCATATATGTTGGATGTGTTAGATAAGGGTGGTATGCCAAAGTTTTGTACTTTGGGTCTCTGAAATCCTATTACCGTAAATCAATCAGCAACCATAATTTTGACAAACCCGAATATTAATTACCACGTAGGTATTTTCAATTCCAATTTAAAAACTCATTTCCACAGACGATAAGTTTTTTCATCATACAGACTAATTAAAATTTCTCTAAAACAGTTAAGGCATAAGGCAGATATTCTTGCACACTTTCAAATATTATTTTCAATTTACGTTTGCTGAAGTAAGATTGTGTATTACTAAACTTTTTGGAAGTTTTTGAAAGGAAAACTTGGTTCTCATATATATTAAGTTTCTAGTGTTGTACGCAGTTTTATCAAATACCATTTAATTCTCTGAATTTACGTTTCACACTGCAAGCCAAAACCAATCAAGACGATATAGTCTAATTTAAGTAAGATCAGGATGACACGAAAATACCTTTCCAATTTTTACACCTCTATTTTATTCAGCTGCCTTGCAAATCTACCCTCCTCGCAATCGTTTGGACTGCGGCTACTTGATTTACTTTTACAGCATCCTTTTAATCTGTGTATCACAGCCTATTTGCACGGTTCTGAAGAGTTAAAGCAATTGGAGGAAAACCACGAGAATACAGTATTTTTAAAGAGCCACACGACAACAATGAGATATCGCATCGCTGCATTCAATACATGGTGCTTGGACGAGAGTACATGAAAGAAGTTACAAAGCATGTTTCCCGCTATGAAGATTCGTCACCCGTCATTCTCTTTCCAGTTCAAAGTCATTACGGTGCTGGCCACAAATTCAAAACTAGCTACATGAATAATGTGATGCGGCACGTATTTTACTTGGAATTTTCCCTTTCTGTTTCCTCACTATTTCATTGTGGACAATGAAGCGGTATTTGAAAATCTGAACTACAACGTACAATTCTCCATTAGAAAATGGCCAGCTAGCAAGATCCTTGTAGAGTTTGGAAAAACGAAAAGGGCAAATAATGAGACAAAAGTAGTAGTTTATGGCATTACATGTGCTACAACTACTGTTCTAGTGTTTGGTTGAAAGCCTGGAGACTTTGGGGAATTCCTTCCACCCAGAGACTTACACAAGAAACAAGTGTCAAAGCGGATCAAAGACGATCCCAAGCGCAATATATCAAAGTGCAAAAATTGATTATCACTCTGCCTGCTCTAAATTTGGTACTGCGATTGTGACTACAAATTATTGGCCCAGTATTGCTCTCAAATATTCACAATTTCACGCTTGAAATCTATAACGAGTATTATGAAGCGGAGGAACAGCTTTTGAGAAGCTGGAAGACATGCAGTTATATACAGCCACCAAGATCTTGGCTTGGCGATTCAAAAGGGTAAAACTGCTGAAACAATAATGTACTATCGTAAGTATGAGTACGTGGCATACTATTGCAGAGAACAAACAAATAAAATCGACGGGAGAACCAGCGTGCTCTACTGGATTGCACCATTTTCGCCAAGGCTCTGGCTTATTTATTTTGTTTGTTGATGGCTCACTTCTTAGTTGCAATTAATTTAAAATATTCAATTATTGATTCGTTTCCCAAGTGATTAGCATTATAAGCTTAGCCATTGGGCAGTTTACGGAGGTAGTACCCGCAAAGCTAGTTATTTTGACGAGTGTCTCTGGCCTTATAATTGGTTCGTATTACGAAAGCCAGCTAACTAGTTTAGCAATTGTTCAGAGGAAATAATACAAACATTGGAACTTTTTGAAAAAGGTTACAAAATGCTGGAGATGAATGAAACGGATTCGGACTTGTTCCAATTTGACTTTAAACTCCGAAAGATTGAAAATGTACTAAATAAAAGCTTGTTCAAATTTGCAAGCAAGTACGATGTTGATATAAAACAGCAACGGGCAACTTATTTAGGAACTTTTACTGGACAACCAGATATGCAGCATACGTAGCTTCAGATGGTCTTATTCGAGGCTGCCCCTGGGATACAGAATTAGTACGAAAAGGCAACGGGCTTTGATGATATCAACTGCCATGCTGTGCCAGATGGATTTAACCCAACTCACACGTACTGGATAGCGTTTACACTCAACCGATATTGGTTGAGAAAGTCCCTGCTTGCAATGGAATCAGCAGGATTACCTGTATGGGATGCATGGTATGATTGGTTCAACAGACTCGATTTCATTGTTGGCGAAAGAAAACAAATCGAAAATGGAACTTGGATGGGTGACAGCTATTTTGAGAAAAGGATTGGGACCCGCATACATAAAATCCAGGAGTTGAGCGCATTTATGGTATTATTACTTTGCCCGTTATTATTGGGCTTGGTGATATTGGCATGGGAGCTTATTCAAAAGAAGACGTTCACAACGTTAAAGTAATAGTGGTTAAAAGTATTTAAATCATTGTTTTATCCCATATGTTCAAAGTAAGAGAAATGAATTACGTAATTGTTTGTACAAAATTCCATTTGAAAATGTTTCAGACTATTCTGTATTAATATACTTTATCCTAGTAATTTGCTATTGAAACAAATAATGTATTGCATAGTGATAGAAATATATGACGTGCACAGTTGAAGGAGATAAAGTAACATTTCAGTGATATTCTAATAAATTAAATACCATCAACTAAACATTTTTGTATAAATGGGTGGGATTAAGATGGACAAAAATTATATGCGTCGTGTTATAGGTTAGCAAATTTTCAAAGGTTGGTACCAGTAAACTACCAGAAAGATGGCGATTCAAAACGCCAAGTTTCTTGGGAGCATAAATGTCGAGCTTTCAGATTACTAAAACTTGCTTGAAATTTAAAAAAGGAAAATGAATAGACATTTAATGATTCAGGAACTCATTAGCATGTTTTTGCGAAGGGAATGTGTTTCGGAGGTTTGTAATAATAGGGGATTTATATGAAATACGGAGGTGTTTGGGGACTGGGAAAATGGGATGACGATCTGGGCTACAAGGGATCTCACTAACACACTTAAACACATTAACTAATCGCAGTTAGTTAACCCAGTTGAGAACGGGAACCAATGTTGAGTTGAGAGAGAGAGGAAGCACACGTCCACGTCAAAACGAGAGGGCATAAATGTCGATCGACGATCGGCAGGGGATAATAAAATACTTTGGTTGACGGTGCTAGCGGGGCAAAGTGAGGGACTCATTGCAGGTTTCACTATAAACTCGATAGCATTTCAATAGCTTATCTAAGGCGCACTTATTTCTAGGCTTATCTTAGAAGAAAAGCACATCAAAAGAACGTTTTCACAAGTATTTAAGAAGCCCAAACAATCAACACGTACAACAATCTCCTCATACAACAAGTAACGCAAACTACCACTACGCAGCTACTCGACTACTGACAACAATGCACTTGACCTGAAAGCACTTGACCAAATGACTTTTTAAAAAAAAATGACCTTTTCAACTTTGTATATGTAACACGCAGCATAAATTTGGTATGTAAAAATTACAAAATAGACCCTTGATGATCTCTTACTTAAACAGAATTATACATAAATTAAACTATCCTGAGCATTGAAATTAGTGTTGCCATAAATTTTGCCTCACTGAGTTACTAAATTTCATACAGTATGCTAAATTTCATAATATATGATTCAACATTTTAATTTTTGTTATTGATATTTGATATAAATTTACAATAAATTATGTTTTTATTCATCAATCATTTGTCAAAACAATAAACAGCAGAAACTACGTTATCCCGACTGCCAAAATTATCAACATAAAATGAAAATTGCTGTGCAGTGTTTTGTATGAAGCAAAAAATTTGATATCGTTTTATATCTACGGTAAGTTTTAAACATTTAAAGCAAACAAATCACAATTACAAACAATACTAATTCCAATAAACTATCATACAGACCCGCAAACACTTCAAGACAGGAAGTGACGCTGTCCTTCCAAAAGTTTTGGCAACTACTCAAAAAATGTAATTCTCCTCTAAAAACTTGAGCAAAAAGGGTTTTGGGTGATTTGCGCAATTTTTTAAACAAACGTAATAAATTTTTCTTGGATAAATCATTCAGTGGTAGATTCAGGTTTCTCTTCACTTGAATTTAAAATCATGTAGGAACTCTCGCTTAGACCATTAAAAAAGGTGATCATGTCAGCAAAGGTAGGCCTCTCATCCGGACCAAAATTCCAGCATTCCAGAAGTCTGGCATAACTAAAATAAGAATCGTACAATTCATATTAACGAATTCAGTTGTAACGCAAATGCTTGGGAGACTTACATTTCTGGAGATGCAAAAGCAGGACTCGGAAGCCTCAAACCATTTTTTAATTCATTTGCAAAATCCACAGTCCAGTTCAGTCCTGAATACGGTATGTTACCTGAAAACCGTCAAAACCAATTTTTAAAAATTTCTTTCTCTTTAAACCCCAGTGAACTTTAATTTACCTAGAGAGTAAATTTCCCAAAGAGTGACTCCATAACTCCACAAGTCAGTTTTTGATGTAAATTCCATTTTCGTCAAGGATTCAGGCGCCATCCATTTCCAGGGAAGTGGTTCTTGGGAAGATTTCACGTACTTTTGGTACTCGTACAGTTTCCGAGAAAGACCAAAATCCCCAATTTTGCAAACCAAGTTTTCATCGAGCAACACATTCCGGGTGGACAAGTCCCCGTGAACATGTCTACTCTCAATATACTCCATTCCCTTTGCGATCTCCAATGCAAAAATATTGAGGTCGCGGAAGTAAAGAACGGACCCATCTATCTCCGTAGTTTTGTCTGGATTAGACACTGTTTGAGAAGTAACGTTCTTTTTCTTCCTCAGGAAGCTTTCCAAGGATCCGAGTGCGCATAACTCGGTCGATATATATAAAACACCTATAAATGTTTATAATTGAAATATGAACAAGCAACGGACATTAATGTTTGCATCGTTTAGAAATTTATACCTTTGTAAATTTCTTTCTACGTACGCTCCAAGAAACCCAACAACATTTGGGTGATTGCCAACATAAGAAAGAACTTTGACCTCTGTAAGAACACTTTTGAAAGTGCTTTTGGAACAATCACCGTTCGGGCGCTTAACTGCAGCTGGAATTCCTTTTGTCAACCCGTGGTAAACGGTTCCAAATGCTCCAGATCCCAGTATCTTATTAAAGTCTAGAGTACTCAGCAAAGCACTCAGAAAATTGTTTTTATT
>LJIJ01003384.1:0-19361 GCA_001718145.1 Orchesella cincta | reverse complement strand
AAAGTTACGGATTAATTTCAACTAATTTTATTGTCAACTTTAACGCAAGCGCTCTATCCTACCAGAATTGACTTCCTTAACGTCCTACCGAGCTCCTGACTTTTTCGCACAACTGATCCTTGTAGTGGGTGTGGTGGATAGAGCCAAAAATAAGTCGTTACTATATCAAAAATACTTAATTTAGATTGAAATCTGCTGACGACGTTCAAGAAACTGAGAGCGTAAGACTTACAATATTGACTTGACTTCGGCCGATTTTTTTTTAGTGTTGAAGGCTATCAAACGGTCTTTTATCAATTTTAGACACGTGCAAGCTGTAACACTTAAATCCATGGGCACCTCGAGCAAAAGCCACTACGGGGCACCGTCAGAAGTAAAACATTGCGAGAAAGTTCCTCTTTAGGGATGGGTTTATTCATACAGTAGGGGATTTGAAAGTTGCGGGCGCTCAAAATTAAAAGAGCTCCAGCTAGCCCAGGTAGAGTTGCTTGTAGGGGCCTCCTAGGCCGAGGTGTAGATGACTCGAGAAGAAAGTTCCGACACACAATCGCGGAAACCTGTATGCCGGCGCATTTAAAGCGCGACATGACTTGGACTTTGCCTCCTTAGGAAACTCCGCTTCAAACATAGGCACTGAAAACCTTGACTGTTGGCTACATAACAGAAAGCAAATTGTAATTTACATAAGCCGATTTCTTGACACATGACAGTAGAAATTAGAAGTTTCGAGGAAATTTGTATATGTACTCTATGGTTAAATTTACGTTTCTCAACTCGTACAGATGAGAAAACATTTATTTGGAGATTCAAAAACGTCCATTGGCAGCAACAATCGAAGCATATATGTTCGCTATAGACACTCTTGGAAGCTAGAGTCCAAAATATATTTCTGTCTACTTTCTCTCGCATACACAGCATAGTTCTTCAGCACGTTCTTTTCGTCATTGATGAAAGTATGCGCAACCACGCAAACTGGGAGTCTGATTTAGCTTCTTAAGCATCCGGCGCAGTACTTCTGGTATAGGTTGAATTAATTCTTTTAGGCCGATATTTCGTGGAAGTCGGTAGATCGTGTGCTTCCATCAAGAAAGCGTAGATTTTTCAAATAATCTGAAGTGTTCCTATACCATAGTGGACCTTAGTCCGGTGGCAAAGTGATAGATCGCATACGCTAGATTTTCTGTCAAAGTAAAAACAGTAAAGAAGATAGAGAAACATGTCCTAGTTATTTTAGTAAGCAAACCAATAAAGCACGTGAGAGTGTGAATAGTCAGCTTTTCAAATACAAATTTACATTTAGTTTTGTAAAAGACTTGATTCCTGAAAACATGTTGCGTGTCATTGCTGAAAAACGTCAAGTCGAACCACACTTTTTGCTCCTCCACGCGGTCAGGAGCCTTATTCAAGTGAGACAACGAAGGGTTGATCTTCATTTTGTAGCCGCACTTTCAGATGATTAGGCTGGGACGGGACCCAATTAATAAGTAGATCCACACTGAAAAAACACAAGTAGGTCAAACTTGAAGTTACAGCTTTTCCTCGTCTCCTGATCACAACGTTTGCACATACCTTAATGCCTTGGTGTTAAGACCCATCATACTCCGGAGTTTGACACAATATTCTTCTTGCTGGTGGACATCAGGTTTCCAGACGATCATTAAGGCGTACGATATGATGAGGTTGGACTTCAAGAGATGTTGGAAGCATACACCAGCATCCCCTCCGAAAGTTACAAGGAGTAAATTCACCTTGAACTTAGCCTCGTTTGAAAGGTTAAATAACATTTTGGTACTGAGCTTAGACTTATTTAATGTAGAAAAAGGAACTGGTTTCAAATAAAAAAAAAACATTTTGAAAATATCCTGAAAATATCACGTAATAACAATTCACAAGAAGAACAACCTACATTAACTGGAAAGCGACAGCGACTCACTACTGAAATTGTTTTATAAAAAATGTTTCGTGAGAACTCCTCTCGTTAGGCAAGAAATACCAAATTCGGGAAGGGGCGTTACGATACGCTCCGTTTGAGTGGAGTTATGATAGCAGTTGACAATGGCCTATTTAACGGGAGTCGCAGTTTTCGCCTTATGGGGTCCGGCATCGCCCTTTTTTCAGTCGCAATCCTCACATGGTTCAAGTAGAGATAGACATAGGGGCAATGGGCGTTCTATCAATAAGCTAAATAATTCATAACTTGACAATGATTGAGGTCGTCTTGAAATGCAAACAGCTTTTTTCTTCGCTTCATCCAACTCTTAGTCAGATTGAACGAAATATTTTTGCTACCATTTGACGCGTGGCTTGTTGTTCATATTTGCAACGTATTGAATCGTTTTGAATTAAAATATGTCATATACTGGACTTCCTTAAAAAAGGTTTTTTTTTTTCATTATTTGTCTCTTGCTAATTCTTGTGTAATTGACTACATCTACGCACTTTGTATTAAAATTCATTGGAGCAGAAACGTGTGATTTAACTTTCAAAACATAAGTTAGGAAAATCGGTTAAAGTGTGTAGTACTGGGGAGTTCGGGCCAATTATCGGTGTGTGTGCTTGTTTATTTATGATGGAGGCATGTTAAGATTCTTATTATATCGGCAAACAAGTCTAATGGCAGTAAATGCAATTTGGCGGACTTTGTTCATAAGACCGTCGACAGCAAACTGACATGTTTTGGTCAGGATTCGAAATATTAAGTGGTTGCATAAAATAGATTTGAAAAACATTGTTGGCATGAGAGAAAGCTATTGTTAAGATCTATACGTTGAAGTACAGAATCAGAGTATCAACAACTTGAACGAAAGTTGTATGCCGTTTAGTTGGTTTGTTGTAGAAAAGAAAAAAAATATTTGAACTCTTGAGTAATATATTTTATATTAATTTCCTTTGAACAAGGTTTGTCTATATAAAATAGAAAGTGCTACGAAGGTTGGGCTTTGACAACGGAAAGAGTAGATTGACCCATATCGTTGTATATTCTTATTATATAGGTCTGTTGTAAAAGTCTGTAATGTGAAAGAGAGCGCAGATCGCCGTTCGAGCCTGCTACGAATCCGTCATGAACAGGCTCTGAATGAATTCCAAAACAAAAAGCAAACCCCACAGAACAGAGCTACTTAACGCCCTAATATTAGAATTGTTGTTACCGACGGATAGTGACAAGCAAGCTGAGGTAACTTTTTCTGTTTTAGGTAAGGATTCAAAGATCTGTTACGCAATTGGACGCAGTGCAATACAATTAATCACTTCTGTACGGTTATCAATATGCACAATTTGGGAATTGGCTCCGGTCAGAGGAAGAACACACGATGGAACCAGCTGCATAAACATTCGCTTGTAGAATGACGCTGCTAGCTTGCTCGACGCTTTGGCAGCCTATTAGCGCCACGTTACACAGCTTTGTCTTGTGGAGGGGCACTGACAAAATTTTGCGAGGAAATACCCCGATGGTTTGTTACCGGAATAAGCCTAACGCAGAGTGTTAATCCTTTGGATAAATTCGCCGATAAATTGGTGGGGCGGCAACAATGCGGTGAAATGTGCTATGTTATACCGTTTTAATATCGATCTTTAGTGCTGGACAAGGACTGGCTGGATGCGGTGGTCGGCCTTTAAGTCATTATAAGGCCATGTCGAAGAGGCGTGGCGGGTGTAAATTGAAAATGGTCAAAGAACTTTGCATTCCCCCTAAAAGTGGGAATTAAGAAATCATTTAGTATGAAAGAGATTGGAAAGAAAAGTGATCTGTCATTATATATTTTAATGACGGAACAGAATAAATCATATTTTACTACTTGAGTATAAGGAGCAGTCCTTTTCCGCAATTAACGATTGGCATCGATTAACCCACTCTCTTGGTGTCCCAGCCGCCCCGAGAGATGGTGTCGTAAGAGCCTTACGCGGCCTATAGGCGTTAATTTCTGCTTAAGTATATATGTTTATGAGCTAGGCGTATATGTGCATAGCTGGGGAAGCTGGGGCTCGCTGAGAAAGGACTACGTCACGCTACTGTGACTCGAGGCTGATAAGTCAAAGCTGTGTGCAACAATAGGAGAGACAGAAGAAATAGAAATAGTTGCAATAACAGAGAGAAATTTGATATGAAGATATTTCAAAAAAAAGGACTCTAAAAGTAAAGTTTTACATATGCAAATATATGAGCAGGCCTGCAAAACCGGACTTAGGTGTCAATAATGGGTCGCGCTTCACGTTTTGTGGGCTGGGCAGGATGAGATATTAGTTTGTCTAGTTGACAACTGCCACCAAAGTATAGCCCGAGGTTGTCAGGTTCCACACACACACAACCTGTGCAAAGAAAGCGTAAATAAACAGAATGAATAGATTCATATTTGTGGGGAGAGTGGTTACGTATAGATTATTTTGAGCTTTAGGTACACAGCTTGCAACAATTGGCATATTCAACAGTTCCATTGTCTTATCTGGATGCAGTGTTATATGTTCGCACTCAAACTATTAGAGCTGTTTTAAGTGCGGCAGGTGACATCTCGAATTGAGGACGAATTTATCGATTACCAATTGAAAGAACATTCTACATCAACATTAAAAATGTGTTATTACAGCTGTATAGCCTTTGTTTGTTCAAATACTTACTGTCTTGTCGCGTTTGGTTGGGGGCGGATTACTGCATGAAACAGGTTGACTGACGCATAAGTCATGTTGTTGACAAACGCTATCATACATGCGTGTTTTGCAAACGACTAGTTAAGTCCGCTTTATGTAAACGTTTGAGAGGGCGACCGCCTCTCTCCCCTCCCCGAGCGCTCGTTTCATTTAAGAAAGTTGCACAACCGGAAGCAACTCAACCCATGGGTCGCCCCCGATCTAATTCCACAGCCCTTGGCCTTAGCACTATTTTGAGATATACACGGTGATTAGTTTCAAAACGTTGTTGCAGGGTCGGAGTGGTCACGCGCCAGGGCCGGCAGGCACTGCGGGCGGGAAAATTGCGCGTTCATCGCCAAATGGCGTGTCGATATATCTTTGTGACAGTATGGCGGTGATAACAATGGCATGAATATGCGCCGCGATACAATCGTATTAAAGGAAGGAAAGAATGTTCCCGAGATGCGCGTGGCTAAAGCCCCATAATACAATCCAGAACTCCGTGTTCCAATTTTTTAAATAAGGTTCATGGCAGTTTGTATTATGAGACATCTTTGCTTTGAATTGGGGGCGGCCGAGAATAAACGACACCTGTTTTATATTATTATATTTTTCCGGGCAGGATACGTCAAATTTCCCGATCCTTATTACTAGGCTAGCCCTTGCTGATACACACAGCGACGGAAGTTTGTAGATGTTTTTTTTTTGTTTTTTTTATATTGTTTTTTTTTTGTTTGTTTTTTTTTTTTAAGTTGTTCAAAGGAAAACCCTATGTGCCGATTTATGCAGTTGTTGCGCTTGTTCTTTGAAAATCATCGTTTCTTTGTACCAGAAATCGGATTGTTTAATCGGGGAGGTGCCCAATTATTTAGGCATTTAGCAGAAAACGTTGAGCGTTACTGAGTTAGAATTACCATATTTTCCATGAACATAATTGGAAGATGTATTGGGTTGTGATGTAAGATTTAAACGTCGTTCCATAATTATTTATAATCGAATGTATCAAGCCGTAATTGGTTTTCTCATTTCAAGTCGACAAACCACTAAAAACGTAATTCCGTAAGAATAACGGTCCCCTTTAAGTGTTCTACAAATTGCAGGTAATTCCGTAACTATGAGATCCTCGTTCTCGTACACCGATTTAACGATAAAAACCCCGACAGAATAATTTTTCTTCGCATATACGTAACCATATGTCTATAAAAACATGATTAGTGTAAATGCATCCTTAAATTCCTTTTCTTTAACAGGAAACCTCGGATATCCTTCCAGTGCTTGGGAACTCATTAGGCAGTTTGTTGAAACGAAAATCTGTTTTTTAGTTAGAATTAAAGCTAAAGATGTAGTAAAAGGTTTTGTATTATTTTTTAACCACGTAAGGATTACCAAAACTTACAAACGTAAATTCTTTCTAAAAAAGCGCATACGTTTTTGTTACTTATAGTAGAATTATGAACATGACCTGTTTATTTTGAGAGGTAATGATTTCTGTACCTTTTTTTACCAGACATAACGTTTTTACGATAACTAAGCCACATTAATGTGCAAGCTTAAAGTTCTCAAACTGGTGGCAGCCGTTTACTTCTGAAATCTGGATATGTATTTTATCGCTCCATGAAATCTCGAAAGAGCGCTTGGTGACGAGTTCCGATCGTTTACATTTATTCAACCAATCTTATCCAAAATATGGATTTATGATGACTTAAACATCCTGAGCTGATTATATTGTCACAAGTCCTACAATCGTTTTCCAAAAAAATAGAAGAACTAGAACTCCATCACCTCACAATGTCGTAGAATCCAACATTTCGTCTCATAGGCTTCTTTAGGGTATGAATTTTTTGTCATAGTTTGAGACACTAAAGGCGTTTTTAGGGATCAAAATGTTGTGAGGAAGACGATGTCACTCTTTAAAGTTCCAAAAAGTGTATCCAAACGGAGCTGGGGGTCGTTTTAGTCCCCCGCACCCATGTTTTGGGGCCTCAAAAGGACATACGTTCTCCTACAAGATTCCCGACGCTAGCGTAGCATAAGATTGAAGAAAAATGAAAAATTATCACTGATGCATTTTCTGATTGAATCAAAACCGATAAATCTCCACTGATTTCCGGCAGTTAGAGTAAGTGTATTTTAATTAAACATAATGACTACGGATTGGAAAAAGTTTGATGTAAATTTAAAGCTATAAAACGGATTTTAGTATTTCAAGAAAAACTGTTGTTCAGGCTTCAAGCTGCGACAGAATCGGCCTAGCAAATGGTTCCCCTTAGCTGGGGGTGGCGTTTTGAAGCCAAGGAACTGTTTTGTCCTACAATTAAGATGGCTAAGGGGAACACATTGCTGGGAATCTTGTAGGAGAACGTATGTCCTTTTGAGGCCCCAAAACATGGGTGCGGGGGACTAAAACGACCCCCAGCTCCGTTTGGATACACTTTTTGGAACTTTAAAGAGTGACATCGTCTTCCTCACAACATTGTGATCCATAAAAACGCCTTTAGTGTCTCAAACTATGACAAAAAAATTCATACCCTAAAGAAGCCTATGAGACGAAATGTTGGATTCTACGACATTGTGCATCAGTACAATTTAAACTTTCAGTAAGATAGAATTGTATTAGTACACTAAAACAAAGAACCTATACCAGGGACAATTTGCTCCAAAGGATTGTAGCTTCTGGGTTGTCCAGTAAATGAAAGAGTGGTCCGCTTTGCGGGCAAATGTTAAACAAACGTTTCTGAGTGTAAAAGAAAGAGTCAGAATGATACTACTTTACCTTTACTCTAACGGTGTCACCAGCACACAGTTAATTCTCTGTGTAGGAAATGTTGAGTTTGCTGAATAATATGTGTATGCAACAAAATTAATGGAACGTATACTTTGAATAAATCTACTTTTTTAATTTAACGCAATTAGTGCAAATATCTTTAATATAATCTATAATTGTACTACACTGCCCTTAATTACGTCCTAAGAACTTCGTTCAACTAATACATTGCTGGTGTCTAATATTATGTCGCAATACAATTGTAATTTTAATGTGCCATGATATGAAAGCAAATATATGAATCGCAACTTGCAAAGTTAAGTTACAGTTTAGAATTCACCGTACATTTAACAACCTTAATTTTAAAATTAGGCGTCAGTACTTGTGTGGCTTTCGTTTAAAACTAACTTATATATTAATTCAAATCATCTTAGCTCTTGTATTACGTAAATGTTGATGGTTGCTATCCTTACACCTTCAGAAGCAACAAGTTAACAGCAATATCTACCCCCATTTCAAGACAAACCAGAGACGTACTTTTCTCAACATAGTTTGAATAACCAAATTTGATACGAATAGCCCTGCATGATTTGAGTAGTCGCTCACCCAATTTTTTTCCACGCGCATTCCTTCCCATTTGTGTACCACAGACAAATACACATTTCGATTTTATCAAAACCTGCTTGCACTCCGTGTTAACATCCCCAAGACTACCGATGTAGACTAGCAAAAGTAACCCCGAAAAGAATCCCATTCCAAGAACTAACACGAGAAGGGGAGTATTTTGTTTACGGAACGGTAATTTTACAGTTGTGTACAGAGCCAGCGAGAATAGTGCTGTCAGAATTCCCATTTCGGTTGATAATACTTTTCCTTGATGTATTTTATTGAAGAGCATTCCAAAAACCTGGAGTTGGCGATACATCACAATTTCTTGAGAGTAGAGCTGCCCTAGAAGTATTTTGCTATGAAATTTTTGAATGTGATTTCTCAGCTTTAATATTCCAATTATTTGTACAGCGGCTGCCAAGCCCGCAAAATTATATCCAAATTGCCACAACCAATAGTTGATAATCAAGACCACAGCCCTTAATCCATTTTGGACCCAGCTTTTTTCAACGTTATCGTTTCCATTCCAACACTCGCTTTGTATCCAATATCCAAAACAGGAAGGGAGACAAGGGGTTCTCCAGAATATTCCAAGAGTGAAGCAGGTAGGAATTGCAAGTATAAGTAGGCTACCGTAGAGAACAGCAACGGTCAGGGACTCAGTTAGGCCTTTTCGTTCAATTTGGTTTGAAGAGTTAACCTTCTCAAACGCCAAGTTTCCGTTGATGAACAAAACCAGCTCTGATTCCGTTTGGTGGTATTGGTTGACAATAATGGCCAAAGTTAGCAAAATTATCATACCAAATCCGTTAATAACGAGGAGGTTCACATCGGTGCTTTTAATGGGTAAAATTTTAATGATAAAGGCGAAAAACTGCTGGAAAATTATCGTGATTGATAGGGCAATTTGAATGTAACACCTTAAGGAAACCTTTTGGGAAGTGGACTTTCCCTTGCATTGTTGAACTCGGTTTTGGGTACCTGACCATTTTAGTTTTGTGGAGTGAAGGCTCCCTGCAACTTTAATAAGACGGATGAATACTGGATCACAGAAATGCATAGTTTTAGGTTGATGTTAGATTGTACTACGGAGCATTAGCTGTGGTTTCTGGAGAATTTTTTCACTTCTTTTTAGGTGACTTGCGTAGGTGGCTTTGAAAGGAGACAAAATGCCTAAACTTTGTAAACTATCTTTTTGGTGTTCATTTTAATATTTCTAAATTGTCCAATTGGTTCTTCCTTTTTGTAATTACTTAATGCCCTAAACCTTCTCTATCGCAAATTGACTATACAAAACTGTTATTACTAGACCTGTTCATCGCATATAAATATACATCTCTTATGCGTTCTCGAGCTTTAGCCAAACTTTGTATGTGAACGTTTGGTCACAAATGGAGTCGTTTAAAATCATGTTGTTACCACATATTTCACATAATTTGAGGTTTTAGCACATATCACATATGTAGTAACATATTTTGGCTTTTTCAGCCAAATTGGCCCTTATTCTGAAATTTTAAAACTGTTTACGAATTTTTTACAACAATTTCACAAATTTTTTCTTTGAAATTTGGGCTGACAGTCTAAAATGTGTTAGTAAATGTCCAAATTTCAGTCTAAACTAAGTAAATTTGAATATTTCAGATTTAAAGAATACATGAAGTTACTTTTGTCACAAAATATTCAGATTTTGTGTCTCTTTTAGCCAATTTTAAACGATTGTAACTACATATTTGACCACATATTTTGCCGTTTTTAGGCACACATTTTTATACATTTATTTGGGCCTTCATAACCACATCTTTTGAACAGGTCTAGCTATTACCAATTATGTCACAACATATTATCAAAGCTTTGTCAAAATCGTCTTAATATTTATAGTAATTAGACAAGTTATGACTGACAGCTATTCAAATGAAGTTGATATTAGAAGGCTGCTGTATATTATCCAAACTGTTTGCACTCTTGATTATCTTTTGACATTCTCGACCAAGCAAAATAAACCGTTTTAATGTTGGAATTTCCTTTATGACGTGTGTTATTAAATTTATATACTTTTGAGTGATTTCAGTAAATAATTTAATTACGCGTGGGTATGAGTTGATAATAATCGTCATTTGAGTTGAAATTAACCAAATTAATCTTCCACGTTTAATTAATATAGGTTTATTCTTGATAGGTTTATTTGAACGTACCATCTTAACGAAAACTTTTGAGTTGTGGATTTTGTTGAACTAGGTTTTGGCTTTCATTCCATTTTAGTTATGTAGAGTGAAGGTTCCCTGCAACTTTAATAAGTCGGATGAGTACCGGGTCACCGAAATACATGGTTTTGGATTGATGCTAGATTGTTGTCTGGAACAATAGCTTTGGTTTCAGGAGATTTTTTGCTTCTTTTCAATAGGCTTGCGTAGGTGATATTTAGGTGTAATAAAATGCTTCAACTTTATAAAATACCCTTTTGAAGTTCACTTAGGTATTTCTAGTTTGTCAAAATGCCTGGGGTAATTATGAATTTCCCTTAAAGTCACAACAAAATAAAACGACTGATTGACTAATCGCTTGGTTCTTTCCTTTTGTAATCAGTTAATGCAATAAACTATTACTATCGCCACATCTACTTTTCAACAACTGTCATTAGCAAATGTGTCACAGCAAATTTTCCGTGCTTCTGTCAAAATCTCTTAGTCAGTAATTAGACAAGTTATGACTGACAGCTATTCAAATGAAGTTGACATGGATGTCTGCTGAAAACCTTGCAAGCTGTTGTTTGTTCCCTTAATTTTCTATTGACTTTCTCGACCAAGACAAATAAACCGTTTCAATTTTGGAATCTCTCCTATGATATGTGTTGCAAAATTTTCTATACTTTATCCAGTGATTTTGGCAAGGATGTTAAATACTCCTGGGTTTGAGTTGATAATAACAGTCAATTGAGTAGAAATTTAGCTGCTAACTTCACCATTTAACCAATCAATAATCAAGTGTTCAATTAACCAAAACATTTTAGCTCACTTATTATTGATTCATATGATGGTTAGATAACTAAGGAAGATGTTGTGAATAGCCAAAAAAACTTGGCCATTAAATGCTTAAGTTTTTATGCGCAATTAAAATCTTTAGAGTAAAAACAATTTGTTTTCCATTTGTACTTTATGCACATTTTGCCAATGTTTTAAAAAATAAATGGTACTCAATGCCAAGAGAAAAGGAATATTTTCCATACATTTTCAATTTGATATGCTCGTCCATGAATAAATTGAGTAACATTTACTTTGCATCAGTCATAATCACAACCATGCTTATGTCATCATCATACAAAAATTAAAGTTACTGAAAGCGCTCTCCGCCTTTATAGTATTAAAGCGAAATGTTCGAAGTTTATTTTTTTAAAGATCAGGAATGGTCACTGCACGAACTGATCATAATTAGCTTATATTTTTTGAGGTGTCCCAATTGACAAGGTTACAGCGGCTTATTCTTTGAAACTCGTCAGATTTTTACAGATGGTACTTATCGAGCTGCTTCTGTTATTGCTTAGGGATAATATTATCAAAAAGACCGAATAATCCATTGTTCTCTATTCCGTGTTCAGCTTTTCACAACAGTTTATGTTGTAAAAACAAGGATTTGCAGACAAATGAGATGAAAATATTTGCATGATATTGCACACTGCGATGATTCCTGGCAAAGCCGGCATTTACAGTATTTTCGACATTTTTTCTTCGAATTTAGATATCAGTATCTATACTTGATTTTTACGTCACATACCCAGTTTTGTGGTGTGCTTTTCATTATAAAAAATATTGGGTGGGTCTGATTTCATTGTTGGCTGAACTGCTAACATGTTATATATGAGACAAGACCATGGCAAAATTTGGCCCATCTTTTTGACAAAAGTTTAGTTTGACAGCGCCATCTGGGTTCGTATTTTCAACGGAGATCATTATATGCTGAAATCACCACATTTTCTGCGTAGGGCCATAGTTAATGCTTAGCAGGCAGGTGTGGCTTACAGGCTTTCTTGATAATTACGCATTTTCATGAGTTTCAAAAAGCAGAGACAATGTATTGACGTGCAACTACTAAAAATTAAACTTTTTGAGAATAATTAAGACAACGCCAAAAGATTAAGTAACACCTGGCATATATTTACACTACTGACAATGGCAATTAAAACGATTTTCCGCAAATTTTAAATTTTTGGAAATAAATTGTATTCATATATAAGACAAACCTGTGTGCAACACCGGGATCGTATTTTCATAGACTTTAACGATGCCCTACGCAGCAAGTGGTGGTGATTCCAGCTTATAAATGTCTCGCTGAATATACATCGCCGATGGCCATGTCACAGTAAACTTTTGACAAAAAAGGGGAGCAAATTTGCAGGTCTTTTTCGCATATAAAGCAAGTAACAGTTCAGCCAACCAGTGAAATCAGACACACCAATATTTTTATAAAGATAGGGCAACCAAAATTGAGCATGTGACGTTAAAACCCAAGTACAGATTGATATTGATATCTAAAATTCGAAGGGAAAAAATGTCTAAAATACTCTATGGCCGGCTTTGCCAGGTTCATCGCAGTGTGCCATATCATGCAAATATTTTCATCCCACTTGTCTGCGAATTCCTTGTTTTTTCAACATAAATTGTTCTGAAAAGCTGAACACGGAAATAGAGAACAATGGATTATTCGGTCCTTTTGATAATACAATTCCAAAGCAATAACTGTAGCAGCTCGATAAGTACCATCCGTATATATTTGACGAGTTTCAAAGAATGAGCCGCTGTGACCGTGTGAATCGGGACGCCTTTAAAAAATACAAGCTAAATTATGATCACTTTCGTAAAGTGTGCATTCGTGATTGTTTAAAAAATAAACCTTCGAACATTTCGCTTTAATACTATAGAGGCGGAGAGCGACTTTCGGTAACTTTTTTTGTAATCAGGTACATATGATGGTGATAATGACATAAGCATGGTTGTGATTATGACTGATGCAAAGCAAATGTTACTCAATTTATTCATGGACGAGCATATCAAATTGAAAATGAATTGAAAATATAATGTGTGTATTGGTATAAAAACAAACATTCGCTTGGATTACTACACAAAGCTACCCACCTCAAACCCAGCTGAAATAAGATTGAAGTTTCCTTTAATGTTCCAATTCATTCCAAATCTGTTCGATTTTTACGAGTTTAAAGCAAAATACATATTTTAGAAAGGAAGTAGTTCACCATGAGTTCTCAAATAAAGTTTGTCGTTGGCGTACAACTAGTTTTATTGGCAGGTTAAATTATACACATATTCTAGGCCTGTCGGTTTAGAGCACTAACTGTGATATTTTTGCAGGTGTCAGCCAATCTCTTGCGCAGAAGTTAATTGGGACGGTTGAAGGGAAAACTTATTATGCTAATGACTACAACCTGGGCATGAATTTTGTAAGAAAAATGATAAAGGTTTTAGATTGAAAACGAATGTTTTATTTCAACATTTCATATGAGTTTTTTCATACATTACAGAATTGGACGACAGCTAAAAGCTACTGTGAAGATCGTGGATTGGAGCTTGCAACAGTTACTTCCTTGGAACAAGCAACTTTTATAAATTCTCATTATGACAGCCTTACCTTCAGGTTATGTGAGAGTGGCACAGCAGAAGTTTAAACATTTTATTTGAGTAGTCATTTATTTAAATTTGATGAATATTTTTAAGATCATTGGATCAACCTAGTAGAAGCACAGCTTCCAAGAGGATATTCCTGGGGGGACACAGGGATAGAGCTCGAAAATGTCGAGGGGATTCGTTTCGAACCCTACCCAACTCGTTTGCTGTACGGATCCTTTGATGTTTCGCCGTCTTCACTTTCTCCAAGAATTCAAATCTGGCCTGAGTCGTACAAAAACTACGTCCTTTGTCATGTGATTAATTAACATTTTTAAACAAGGTTTACGATCCATTCATGATGTGTACATTCTTGATTGCAAAAAAGGTGTCAATATGACCATATAATATATTTGTTCTTCTTTCTCTCCACTATTTCTCTGGTTTATTACTACTTCTGCAATGTACACACACTCTTATCAGTTTTTTAAAAGCTACAGCTTTCGACATAAGTCAAACGAAACAAAATAGTATCTAATCATTCAATATACATACATCGACATAGATGTGCCTCACAAAGTTAAAGCCAAAATCCAGCAAGGTTGCATTATGTGATATAAATTCCGTGTTTGCTGTTACAATTCAACAAGCCTTAAGAGTCATCACGATTGGATTTTCAATGGCATTTAGAGTTTGCTGAGAGCATGGTCAGAAACACCAGTTTTTATCACTGCATAAAGTAGTTTAAATTGGCTTAAACTGATTTAAGTTAGTTTAAATTGGTTTATGTTTGTTCAGAAGAACTAAATAAAATAATAAAGGAAAAAGCTGGTTTCTCTATATTTCAACAATAATTTATTTAGATATTGTCCACATTTGAAACAATGGTAATCTTCTCCAGTTTAATTAGGTTTCACACAACGTGTAACCGTAAATGAAGCCACAAATATGAATTAAAAATTTTGGTACAGCATTCGAATAATAAAGGACACAAGTCTGATATTCTAAAGTTACTTCCCAAGCCCCCCACGGAAGTCCAATTGAATCCGTCGGTTCCGTTTCGGAATCGTCCCAAGAAAACTGCCTAGACATTTGGGCATCGCGTCCTGAGGTCCAAAAATCTACGCAATTATGTTAAATTAATTTTTTCCTCGTAAAGTCTTAAAAACTAGGATGGAAAAGTTATTCTTGAACTAACTTCCAAAAAAGGTCGAAGTGTTGTGTTGTGTCTTCAAAAATGCTGCCTGGGATGCAGTTTCAATCGATGCCAGCTTCATTCCAGATTCCATACAGAAAGTTCGACTTTCAAACCAAGTCTGTAAATTATTTACTTAATGTTTAATGCAGCAAAAAAATTAGGGCTGTAAACCTTTTCGGTCTGACTCCACGAAATATTGTAACGTCGTAACCTCTTTATATTCAAATTAAACTAGTATTACTCATTAAAAACGTTTGTATATAATAATATCTGATGTAAATAGTAGTAAGTAAATGGTTAACTATATTACCCTATAATCCTTATTGTAGAAATAATTCTTCCCGTCTACTGAACCAAGCTTAATAAGATTAAAGGGCTCTGAATCTGAAATTTATAAGAAATACACACTTTGTACCGCTTTCACTGGCAAGTACAATAAAATACACGTATGTTATAGTAATAAATAGTATATTACCTTGCTCCGATGAAGCTGCAGAAGTTACACTGAGTAACTTTGCTAACGCAACGACTGCTATTTGAAATTTCATTTTCCCCAAAGCTAAAACTGTTCGCCTTACCGTGAAAAAGTATTTAGAATGAGTTACTTTCATCGTGAGCAACGGACTATATAACTGGTTCCAAAATTTGGTAAATATTGTTCTGTTAATTACGACTGCTTGATAAGATCTCTCTATTTAGGATGGTTCAATAAACATTTAATTTTAACGCAGCACTGGCATATGTAATTAAAGTACGAAAATCGAGTTAATTCTTAAATGAGCATATAAAATTATGTATATTGGCTTTGATCTGAAAGCGGCCTTTTAAACAGCATGGAATAGAATCTCCGTCTGTGTACAGAGTGAGATGCGCCTAATAAAAAATAATTTTGTACTGTAAGGCAATGGGTAATAGAGGTCTTGTAAACGAGTTCGGAACGATTGGTCAAATAAAAATAATATAAGAAGGAGATAAGCGTGTATGTACAACAAAAGGTATACTGTGCAATTTGGCTAAAAAATGGAAATATAATGGCAGTTTACCCTTATACAAACTGAAACGTTCAATCAAGAGCTTAATTACTTACACCCAGAAATTTAGCCTACTCATTAAACCCTTTATACATTGATGATGAGCTTACCGGTGCTACGGAAATTAATTTCACGTGACCATGAAATATGATGTACACGAGAATTACTTCTTTGTGAATGTATTTTTAGTTGTGTGCATTGCAAGCTTTGATAAAAATGATAATGATGATAGCGCAGTACTGATCCACAATACGGTCGAGGTTTATTGGCGGAGTTAAAATAATGGTGAGCATTTTCATTATGTCTCTCACATTCATGCGCTCCAATTCGTCCCTTGCCAAACACATCAAATTTACTGAAAGCCGTTCTCCAGCTTCCCGGTAGTAAAATGAGTTGTTTTAATTTTAAAAAAACATTTATGCACATTACACATCTATAGAACCATGCTGCTTTTATTTTTGTGATATTGATATGACCATCGTTGCGGTGGCTGATTCTTTGAGACTTATCAGTCATAAATGGTATTTAATGAGCTGTTATATTTACTTCTCTCAAAGCTTCTACTAATTCAGCGGGTTGCATTATTACAAACATTGTCAAATAATAATCTTTTTGAAGTTCCGTGTCCAGTTTTCACAACAATTATGCTGTTGATTTCAAAGATTTGCAGAGGAATGAGATGAAGACATCGGTTGGGTGTAAATACATACATTCCTTCATACTATGAATTTGAAGTTTAAAGCATCGTTATAATTCCAGCTCGATTACTAACATACATTTTTTTAATTAAAGAAATAACCAAATAAAAAGTAAAGTAAGTGTCTGGTAAGACTTCTCAAATGAAATTTATTCTAGCTGTACAGCTACTTTTATTAGCAGTTTATAAGTAATAAAAATACATAAACTTGTTGAAAACAGAACGGAAATTTTAGGGTATTATTGAATTATTTACATTCATGAGAATATGGTCAGAGGTGATTCCGGCAGCTTTAGCCTGGACTAATGGATAACATTCATTTACATAAGAAATGAATATACATAAAAAATTTACGACAATTTTGTTGTTAATGTATATGCTCCAGTTGTTTCCATGCAGGACAAATAATACATTATTTGGCTCGATGGTGTTACTGAAAGAAACTAAAAGTCCCACCAAACAAACATCTTTAATGTACTAAAAATTGTACCTCATTTTTCGCTTTATTTATTTGCTAGAAACCAAAACAAGTACCCAAGAACCAATTAATCATTCACAAGTGAGTTTAATGTTAAAGTAGGGAACAAATAACTTTTGGCATTTTCCGTTAACTGTAAGGAATATTTTTATAGTTTTTATTATGATGTAAACCTGAACCAAACTCATCATAATCAGAATGCGTTTAGCCAATATTAACCCAACTACCAGCTACTTTCTTTAAAAGCTGACGGCGACCTACGTAGTCTGCCCAAGGATCAGTATTATGATTGTTTAATTTAGTCAATACATATGAATACCGATCATCGTAACCTGGTCCTTCATAAACCCACACCTCTTCAAGGGTTCCTAGCTTTATATCAGTTACAGAAGTACGTTCTAAAGTAGAAACCCGGGATGTAACACCTGCGACGTTGGACTGCAATGTAGTGACGTCAGAGCGCACACGAGAGACAATTGTGAGCTGAAATCAGTCTTAACTAATTCTACACTCTCAATAACACCATCAACAGATGTGTTAAGTTTAATTATATCTTCCCCAATTGATGTAAAGTTTAGCTTCAAATCTTCTGGAAGTTGTTGAATATCTGCTTCCGCTCTAGAAATTCTGGCATCTGTATTGTTTAACTGGGTTTTCAACTCCAAGATATCATGCCGGACTTCAGTGAGATATTGCGATAAAAGAACAAGCAACTCGGAAAATTCGACATCTCCTATGTTCGGTTTCGGTGCTGAAAAGACGCGAAAAATTTTAACGATTTTAATTATGTCTATCTTATGTCTAGAATTTTTTTAAGGGGTTTATTTGTGCCTGAGCTTGTGTAAGTTTTTTACCGAGTCCACAGCAGAAGAGGAACCAACTGCTAAACGATACACAATGAGAAACACACGTAAATAGTTGGCATCGCCATTTTGGTTAATAATAATAGAATAATTAGTCGTTTAAATTTTGAGCTCTCAAGGATTGGTTCTGATGCCGGCTTACTCTGTGCGCAAGAGTACTTTATATAACTAGTAAAATATATCACTGAACGTTAATTCAGTTTCGGAGTTTGATTCGACGTGTTGTTTGTCATTTTTCTGCTTTATTTGATAACGATCATGATTGATTGATTTTACAGCACCCACACCTTAGGTTTGTTCTTTTATGTCGTAACTACAATGCGATACACTCAGCCATTTATTGTTTTATATAATGGTGAGATTAAAAACGTAAATGAATGGATGTCTGACACTTGAAAAATACCGGATTCTTATTTTAAACCTAATTAATAATCTAATTCGTGGTAATCGTATGAAATGGAACGATTATTTTTCTGCCGCAGAAAATATGATTGTATCAAACAAAATTGATTTTCCATGAAATAAGAATTGTTATGACAAATTTAACTGTAAATGTCAAGTTCACCCAATATTAAAAATATCTTCATTCATCATTTACTCATTAATGTTGACTGAGACGACACAAAATGCAACTTTAAGTAAATGTTTGGAAAGGCCGAGCATTACATATTGACAACTGATCATGATTGATTGATTTTACAGCACCTGCAGTTGGTCCTTTATTAATTAATATTAATAATTTATAAATTGTAAAAAGCATATTTAGGTGTCCTATAATAATGGTCAAGATAAAGAAATATATGATGAATGACGACTTTTTTTACTTTAATAATTTCATAACTTGTATTAACATAACACCGTTTACTTATCGAAATCATGCTTATTTCATGGAATCTCAATGACTGATACAATGAATATTTCGGCCTTCAACATTACTTGACGTTTAAACCCAATCAATCATTTCATACAGAGAAATCGTTCCACTAAACGAGAAATTGAATGCTGTTTTTGTCGTATGACTTATTCTAAAATTTCAAATTTGCACCGACTTGCTTGGATTTGCTACCTGTGTATGTTAAAAATAAATACTTTACAAAATAAATTTAAAATGTAATAATCTGATTTTTAATTGTTGTTACTATTTAGCAGAATTTGCTACAAATTTATTCCCTAAAAATATGCGTTTCACAATTTTTTAATTAGGAACAAATTATTCCCATTTAAGCACAAGAAGTTTTGTTACTTCTATCCATGGAACGTAATAGGAGACATTTTTTACTTACCTTATTAGGGGCGAAATATCCGTCATTAGGACTAAAAGCAATGATTTAAATGTATGATTATTGGCAAATGTTTTTCATTAATTGAAATAATGGAATCCATAAGCTTCAAGAAATAGTAGAAAAGCATGTGCGATTCTGTCAACTTTTCAATATGTAATGCTCGGCCTTTCCAAACATTTACTTAAAGTTGCATTTTGTGTCGT